>VHKM01000996.1:0-164266 GCA_007210695.1 Neogobius melanostomus
GTTAACTGGCTAGAAATAAACTTTGATTTTGACATGTCAAAACATTTTCTGTAGTTTTGCCCCTACTCCAGACATATGGGGAGTAGCCACACCCTTTCTCCTAGGCTCTGTAACCTGTTTGTCTTGTTTTTGACTTATTGGACTTTGAACTTTGATAGAGTACTGTTTAAGGTTTCCACAGACTGTTAGAATTCTAATCACTCATAGATATAAGTGAATGATTTGAATCAAAGAGTAGCCATGTGTGCTTTCGTAGATGAAATAGGTATCTTTTGCAGACACTTGATTTGTGGCTGTCATGGGACACCTATCTCGATTCGTCAGTGATACGGTGTGGTGTGGCGTGGTTGCGTCCCATATTGTGTATAACTGCTTCCCATAGCCCCCATATTGTGACCCCTGGTATGATGTTGCCTAGTTGGCCGTATGTGACATTTGCCGATGGTGTTCTACGATGTGACATCCGTGTTTACGTGTTTCACCTTCTCAGAGGCTGTAACAGCAGTGAGACAGAGACTGCTGGAGAAGATCAAGTTAGCACTGGACCACATCTGCCAACTGCTGGAGACCTGTCTCAATATAAACATTTTTAAATGTCAAGTTATTTTTTTCCTAGTGCATGCCATTCAAAACCTTCTACACCGTCCCATCGATCTATGTTCCTACCCTCACCTATGGTCATGAGATCTGGGTAATGACCAAAGGACAAAATTGCGGATCAAGGTGGCCGAAATGAGTTTCCTCCCCAGGGTGGCTGAGCGCACCCTTAGATAGGATGAGGAGCTCAGTCACCTCGGAGGAGCTCGGAGTAGAGTCGCTGCTCCTTCATGTCGAGAGGAGTCAGCTGAGGTGGGTCGGGCATCTGTTTCGGATGCCTCCTGGTCCCCTTCCCGGGCGGTGTTCCAGGCATCTCCTATTGGGAGGAGGTCCCTGGAAATGCTAGAGGGACTATGTAAAACAAAAAGTAAAAAAAAACTAAACTAAACAAGACAGAAACTTAACAGAGCTTAGTAGAAAGGGTGTGGCTACTCCCTATATGTCTGGAGTAGGGGCAAAACTACAGAAAATGTTTCGACAGGTCGAAATCAAAGTTTATTTCTAGCCAGTTAACACCTGGAGATGTCCAGGTATATATATATATATATATATATACATATATATTAAAATAATACAATGCCAGTGCAACTGCTGTAACAAAGCAAAATGCATAAATCATGTGAGATGCACAGGTGGATATGGACGCCATGGGAGTATTCATCAAAACGCCCTAAAAGCTGATGATACTTGTGACTAGAAATAAGTTCTATATTTCATTTACTAATTAAGATTAATCCTTTTAATGCATTCTGTATTTTATATTTTTACTTAGAGTACCCATTGTTCAGATCATATTCTTACACTGTGTTTATGCATAAACCTGTTGTGTGTGATGTGTGATCATTTGACTCTATATTTTGTCACAGCTACAACTGGTCAGAGACATCAGACATCAGTACCACCGAAACAATGTTGGCGAGGAATGTTGGTCACAGAGTGTGAATATTTCTGAGGGGCAAAGCTTCTATGTGCTGAATTCTATTTTTATAGTATAATTAGACCCAAATTCAAGTTCATGTAATTTCTTTATACATTAATGTATGAAGATTAAATTTTGTACACAACTTTAGGTTGATCAACTCTATATACTGTGAGATTTTCTTCAGAAAATCTGGTATACTTTTGAAGATATTACAATTTCACTGTATATCAGTCATTTCACTTACGGTGGCCATCTTGTTTCTTCAATCAATGAAACTCAAATATTTTGTTTATTTTCAAACCTGTAAGGCCAAAATTTCCTGAGAGTTGATAATATCACATCAAACCACACATACTATGCCAATTTCATGAGAAAATCGTATTTTATATTGAAGATATTTAATTTTATCTGACAACAGTACATGGTTGGAAATGAGCCATTTCGGTTAACGTTCACTGATTAAATTTCATGTAATTTATTTATGCATTAACCGATTAAGATGAAATGTGGCACACTGCATGAGGTTGATATAGTCTTTATACCGTGCCAATTATTTCAGAAAATCTGGTATAATTATGAAGATACAACAATTGAACTGAGTATCAGCCAGTTCAGTTACAGCGACCATCTTGTTTCCACTATGAAAAAACTGACATAATTTGTTTATTTTTAAACCTATAAAGCAAAGATTTCCTGTGAGGTGACATAATGTCAAACTACACATACTATGCAAATTTCATGAGAAAATCTTATTTTATATTGAAGATATTTCATTTTATCTGATTACAGTTCATGTGTGAAAATTTCAGTTAACATTTCAGTTAACATTCACCGATTAAATTTCATGTAATTTATTTACGCATTAACCGATGAAGATGAAATGTTGCACACTGCATGAGGTTGATATAGTCTATATACAGTGTCAATTATTTCAGAAAATCTGGTATAATTATGAAGATACAACAATCGAACTGAGTATCAGCCAGTTCAGTTACAGCGACCATCTTGTTTCCACTATGAAAAAACTGACATAATTAGTTTATTTTTAAACCTATAAAGCAAATATTTCCTGTGACATGATATCATGTCAAACTACACATACAGTGCAAATTTTATGAGAAAATCTTATTTTATATTGAAGATATTTAATTTTATGTGACAACAGTACATGGATGGAAATGAGCCATTTCGGTCAACGTTCACTGATTAAATTTCATGTAATTTATTTATGCATTAACCGATGAAGATGAAATGTTGCACACTGCATGAGGTTGATATAGTCTTTATACCGTGCCAATTATTTCAGAAAATCTGGTATAATTATGAAGATACAACAATTGAACTGAGTATCAGCCAGTTCAGTTACAGCGACCATTTTGTTTCCACTATGAAAAAACTGACATAATTTGTTTATTATTAAACCTATAAAGCAAAGATTTCCTGTGAGGTGACATAATGTCAAACTACACATACAGTGCAAATTTCATGAGAAAATCTTGTTTAATATTGCAGATATGTCATTTTATCTGACAGATAGTGCATGACTGAAGGTGCGACTTTTTGGTAAACATTCTCTTCTTATTTCTTCAATAAAAAACAGACGAACGCGATACGCGAGTGGCATATTCATGAAATATGTTCCCAACATCTTATATTAACATAAAAACAAGGTTGCCAACCCCTAACATTCCGGAACCACAAAAGTGTTAACGGAGGCCTTTTTCAGATTTTTTTACTAGACTATCACATAGATTGATAAGGATTAAGTGATTTATCTCTTATATTGTATAGTTGATAAAAACAGAGTATAAGTGAACCTTTACGTGAGAACTATGCTGTTTATGTAATTTAACTGGCTAAAATGTACTTGATAGAAAGTCTTGAGATTTATTGCACCATTTAGTTTAGTTTAGTTTATTTATTTGTTTGAGCAGTTAACCTGCTCAAAGGGAGTGGGCTGAAGCCAAAGGCTTATAAGCGCCCACCCCAAAATAAAAATAATAACATTATATTTAATATTTACAAGGTAGCAAATCATAAACAAGGAACATAGGGCAAAGTAACAATAAATGATGAACCAGAATAAAATAAAAACAACAGCAAAATAAAGAACAAAAGAATGTGCTACTTTTATGTTATAAAGGTGCATTAATACATATTATACTCTGAGATCTTGCTACTTCCCAGTTGTCATTACCATCCTCAATATAATTTAATTTGGGTTTAATTATCATTATTATTATATTTGTTTAATTGAGTTATTTGTGAAGTGTGATGTAAGCCCTGCATAGTGTGGTGCATTAAAAAGCCAGGGTGTAGAGCGGGCTAGTTGAAGAGGGCAGTAACTCCCCCTCAACAAACCCCCACCCAGCTGCCCTAACAGCTAGATAGCATGTATGTAATAAATTCATTATTACATGGAAAATCTGCACCTAATTCAATTACTTAAAGTCTGTCTTTTTGGGTCAATTATTTTTTGAGTGTGGGCCTCAGGACTGATGACTAAAACTTCAAATTTGGCCTGGTTAAGCTTTAATCTAAAATCATTTAAAATCTTTAAAAGGGCTGTCTCGATGCTGTGGTTTAACCTAAAGCCAGACTGGAATTTTTCAAGGACATTATGTGCAGTAAAAAAAATAATTAAGTTGGATAAAGACAAGTTTTTCTAAGATTTTGCATAAAAATGGTAAGTTGGATACCGGTCTAAAATTGTTAAAATCATTACAGTCCAAATTGCTCTTCTTCAGCATGGGCCTCACCACCGCCCCTTTAAAGGCAGCAGGGAAGACCCCCGTCTGAAGAGAGCAATTCATCATGTGTAACGCCCGGAGGGTCACAGTATTCCCGAGCGACATTACATGGGTTTCAGTTTAAAAATGATGTCGTCCTTTGTAGTCAGAAGTTCTTGAGGCGTCATCTGTACTTTGTAGTGTTGGAAGCTTCAACTTGTCCATGTCCAGTTGTAGTCAATTCTGCCGTTAAAAAATAAACGTTTTTCCTAGATTTTGCATAAAAATGGTAAGTTGGATACCGGTCTAAAATTGTTAAAATCATTACAGTCCAAATTGCTCTTCTTCAGCATGGGCCTCACCACCGCCCCATTAAAGGCAGCAGGGAAGACCCCCGCCTGAAGAAAGCAATTCATCATGTGTAAAAGCTCATCTCTGAAAGATCCAGATATATGAGGACATGTCCTACTAAAGGCTGCGCTGGCAAGTCCAAGCGCTGCTCGCCATCCAAGAGGCGACTGAGGCGCACATTGTGATGCGCTTCGCCAACGCCAACCGCTGTGCCATCCACGAGTTGTTCCCGAGCGACATGGCGTTCACCCATGAACGCTTCACCCATGAACGCTTCACCCATGGCGTTATATATTAAAGTAATATCTAAGCTTTGTTGCTGTGTACAGTGTATTCATGAAAAACGTGGAGGAAATTAAATTACATGGGTATAAGTTTCAGGAAAATTCAAAATGTGTAAACGCTCCTCTCTGAAAGATTCAGATATTCAAGATGTTTTATTTGTCAAACCATGTGAATGATTTGAAATTATATTTCTCTCATCCTTGATTGTGGAGCGGGGGGTGAGGGAAGAGAGGTGGGAGTGAGGGCAGGGAGTTCTTGCCTGGCCTGCCAAACGACATGCCTTTTCATAGATTTTTCAAAGACATATAGTCTGGGAGCGAGCGTGATCTCAACAATTTCCCGGTGGGCGTGATTGACAGACGGCATCAACCAATTAGAGCAACGCTAGATACGTTGCAGTAACAAGCGGCAGAAAGCCTTTCCAAAAAACGTCCTTTTTTACGAGGAACGCTTCGAACGCTGTTTCTTGCTCCGGTTTTAGGGATTTCATATTTTCCAAATGATTTAAAACAGACGAAAGAGCCGAAGAAAACAGTGTATCGGCCGCCATCTTTAATGTTTGGAAGAGTGCGTGGTGGTGACCATGGTGGTGACAGGTGACGGCTTCCGTCTCTTGGTGCGTGATTGGACCGATGTGGGTCAAATCGTGAAATGATTGGCTGCGAGCAGCTGCCCAGACGGTTCTTCTTTTGAACAGAAAGGAGGAGTGTCTGGCAGGCCAGGCAAAGGGAGTTCAGCTTTACTTCAACTGTATAATTCACCTTGGTGTGTGTCAAATGTTAAGTGGCATGTGATTTGTTTAACTAAATACATTTCCAGCTTATAGCGTGTGGCCTCTAAATCGACCTGATAAATGACAACTACTCGGGCCGTGTCAGATACCAGCACTCAAATGCTGCAGCAGACTTGGACAACCAGTGTCTACTTACACTCCTGTGCGGGTGGAAGACAGGTAAAGCGTGGATCTTCATGATGCTCGTGGTTTGTTGATTCCACTGTAGCAAAACGAATAACGCACAATATGCATTGTACAGTACAAGACTGTACGCAGCATACAAGCTTCATTATGTTCACCCACTTGAGCAACAGGTTGATCTTCAGCTGCTCCTGATGAAGATTCTTGATATCTGAAGATGGGCTCCTGGATGCAGCAGTCACCTTCAGGATCATCCATGCTGGGGCTAGTTGATTACCATGGCAGATTTTTGCTATGTAGCAGACAAAATCTAAAAATAAGTTATGGTCATTAAACTGAAATGTGGAACATAATTCATTGGATATATTGTGGTTATTCTCCCCCGCAAGTGAGAAAGGTTAGCTAGCCTTAAGCTATTGCTATCAAAACAAAGGCCCTTTGACAGATCAGAGCTAATGCTAATCGCTAACTAGCATACCCATCCTACCACACTGACGCCTTCTCCATTGCAAAAATAAACATCTGGTTCATAGATACAGTGGAAGAGCACTCCGCTTTTCATTTTTGTCAGTAGAAAACGACTTACCTGAAGCAGAAGTGTCCTCCTCGTTTCAGCCCAGAGACGCGATGGTGCACTGCTCTTGCCTTAGCAGCTTGTACCTATTGGCTGCAAAAGCATCCATTTTAATGCTTAAAAAGCAGCGTTTCATTCTGTAAATATGGCGTGGAAAGCGCCGCAGGAAAGTGGCAAGCATGACCATATTGGCGGCAGCCAGATACACATGTAGGCTATTTGTGGCCATGGGACCTTTATTGTGGCGGGGTGCCACTTCCGGATTGACTTCTCTCACTTCCGTTTTGTCTATTCTCTCCACTCACACCAGTGTTCTCTTCTTAGCACATATACAGTGAGGAAAATAAGTATTTGAACACCCTGCTATTTTGCAAGTTCTCCCACTTAGAAATCATGGAGGGGTCTGAAATTGTCATCGTAGGTGCATGTCCACTGTGAGAGACATAATCTAAAAAAAAAAATCCAGAAATCACAATGTATGATTTTTTAACTATTTATTTGTATGATACAGCTGCAAATAAGTATTTGAACACCTGAGAAAATCAATGTTAATATTTGGTACAGTAGCCTTTGTTTGCAATTACAGAGGTCAAACGTTTCCTGTAGTTTTTCACCAGGTTTGCACACACTGCAGGAGGGATTTTGGCCCACTCCTCCACACAGATCTTCTCTAGATCAGTCAGGTTTCTGGGCTGTCGCTGAGAAACACGGAGTTTGAGCTCCCTCCAAAGATTCTCTATTGGGTTTAGGTCTGGAGACTGGCTAGGCCACGCCAGAACCTTGATATGCTTCTTACAGAGCCACTTCTTGGTTATCCTGGCTGTGTGCTTCGGGTCATTGTCATGTTGGAAGACCCAGCCTCGACCCATCTTCAATGCTCTAACTGAGGGAAGGAGGTTGTTCCCCAAAATCTCGCAATACATGGCCCCGGTCATCCTCTCCTTAATACAGTGCAGTCGCCCTGTCCCATGTGCAGAAAAACACCCCCAAAGCATGATGCTACCACCCCCATGCTTCACAGTAGGGATGGTGTTCTTGGGATGGTACTCATCATTCTTCTTCCTCCAAACACGTTTAGTGGAATTATGACCAAAACGTTCCATTTTGGTCTCATCTGACCACATGACTTTCTCCCATGACTCCTCTGGATCATCCAAATGGTCATTGGCAAACTTAAGACGGGCCTTGACATGTGCTGGTTTAAGCAGGGGAACCTTCCGTGCCATGCATGATTTCAAACCATGACGTCTTAGTGTATTACCAACAGTAACCTTGGAAACGGTGGTCCCAGTTCTTTTCAGGTCATTGACCAGCTCCCCCCGTGTAGTTCTGGGCTGATTTCTCACCTTTCTTAGGATCATTGAGACCCCACGAGGTGAGATCTTGCATGGAGCCCCAGTCCGAGGGAGATTGACAGTCATGTTTAGCTTCTTCCATTTCTAATGATTGCTCCAACAGTGGACCTTTTTTCACCAAGCTGCTTGGCAATTTCCCCGTAGCCCTTTCCAACCTTGTGGAGGTGTACAATTTTGTCTCTAGTGTCTTTGGACAGCTCTTTGGTCTTGGCCATGTTAGTAGTTGGATTCTTACTGATTGTATGGGGTGGACAGGTGTCTTTATGCAGCTAAAGACCTCAAACAGGTGCATCTAAATGTAGGATAATAAATGGAGTGGAGGTGGACATTTTAAAGGCAGACTAACAGGTCTTTGAGGGTCAGAATTCTAGCTGATAGACAGGTGTTCAAATACTTATTTGCAGCTGTATCATACAAATAAATAGTTAAAAAATCATACATTGTGATTTCTGGATTTTTTTTTTTAGATTATGTCTCTCACAGTGGACATGCACCTACGATGACAATTTCAGACCCCTCCATGATTTCTAAGTGGGAGAACTTGCAAAATAGCAGGGTGTTCAAATACTTATTTTCCTCACTGTAAGTCAAACAAACTACTTCATAAGTGGAAAAGAATTATTGTGCATAACAGGAGTTATACAGTTTATTATGGAGATGTAATGTATGACAGGAGTTATATAGTCTGTGAAGAGTTATACAGTCTGAGAGGAGATATACAGTCTGAGAGGAGATATACTGTCTCAGAGGAGATATACGGTCTGAGAGGAGATATACAGTCTGAGGGAGAGATATACTGTGTATGAGAGGAGATGTACTCTGCCAGAGAGCAGATATACAGTGTGTAACAGAAGTTATACAAAGTGTGAGGGAGAGATGTAGTGTGTATAGAGACCACCACAAAAGGATATACACTGATGAGACCAGTTCAGTTTCATAAATTCAGTTTAGCCTACAGTGAAATATACATGCAACATGTTAAAATTGTATCCAGAGGCAGTGTGTGTTAGGCTTCAAAACAGGCATAATGAAGGCTAATAGAGGAACAGAGCTACCCCAGATAGCAAAATTGGTATGGGCCAGTTGTGGCCCACATCAGACACATTCATTTGGCCCACATACCGCGTGGATGGTCGGCACAAAGGTGGTCCGCATTCGGTTAACTTATCTGGCCCACATCAAATCCAGAACAGTGCCAACGTTTAGCCGGAAGTGCACCACACTATCCAAAGATGGTCCAGATCTGGCCCTCTCATGGCCAAAATGTGGCCCAGATTTGGCTCAGTGCAGTGCCGTATGAGGACACCATATTTTGGCACATATCTGGCCCACATGACTTACTTTTGGCTCATCTGACTGACATACCGCGTGGATGATCGGCACAAAGGCGGTCCGCATTCGGTTAACTTATCTGGCCCACATCAAATCCAGAACAGGGCCAATGTTTAGCTGGAAGTGCACCACACTATCCAAAGGTGGTCCAGATCTGGCCCTCTCATGGCCAAAATGTGGCCCAGATTTGGCTCAGTGCAGTGCCGTATGAGGATGCAATATTTTGTTACATATCTGGCCCACATGACTTACTTATCTGGCTGACATACCGCATGGCGTACGCTTTTGTTGCTCTTTTGACATGTTTTGGCAAAAATGTTTGGCCTTGATCATGGTTACGTTACATTACACACACAAAACTAAATCAAAAATAATTGAAAGCCTGACAAAAATGCCACAAAAAATAAAATGTGGCAAAAGTGCAACAAAAAAATCAATGAAAACGTGACAAAAAAGCTACAAAAAAAGAATGAAAATGTGATAAAATGTGACAAAAAAGCAACAAAAAAATCTATGAAAATGTGATAAATCGTAACAAAAATGTGCTCTGGTAAGGTGGGGGTTAAAACTGTACAATCAAAGTACCTTAAGGTTAGGATTAGGCTTAAATTCTGTACAATTATGTAATACAAAGTTATGCACTCAACACACGAAACTAGCACTGGGAGCATGTGTAGTGGAACTTTCCGTGCCGCTCGACAAAAAAGTGCATGTCGATGTTACACTGGCAAACTTAAGTTACAGGTGTTTTTTTCTTGTAATTGTATAGTGTATGTTTTTGAGACAGTATATTGTGGTGTTTCGTCACGTCTTTGTCGACCAAAGAGCACAGTTTTTAACCCGATTTAGCAGGACTACCTGTTTTTAAATATAAACAAAGGAATTTATTTAAAATAATCTTAACAAATACAAAAAAGCAACAATCTCAACAACTGAGTAACAGAAAAAGGAGAGTGAACAAACAATAAAAATGATGAACCGAATTGAACATATAATAAAATTAATTAAAAAAGTCGTCATTCCGGCTCTTTTGCCTCACGGCGCCGTTTCTCCTCCCTGTCCCTTCTTCCGCCATTCCGATCGCCGGCAAGATGGATCCATCTCTTCATAAATGCCTCGGTTTCCTGATTGGTCACATCTTTTGTCAGCTTGTTTCGTCTCACAATGCCTACACAACAAGACAGACACCATGTTAATGAGAAATGAAAAAGAATATGGAGGACCACAGCTGAAATTAATGAATAAATGCACAAATGTGCCTAATTAGTATATAATAAATTGGTGTACTTAAACAGTATTTTATAGATATAGAATGCCTATTGCCTAAGTTTGAAAGATTTCTGTATAGCTTGTACCCACAAAGATCAATTTGATAGTCTGGCCTAAAAGATACTAACTGTATCATTTACATTGAACATTTCCATCTGGCTCCTTTAGAAACAAACTGGTCAAAGGGTAGGCCAAGGTCAAGGTCAAGTTTATTTATAAAGCACATTTAAAACAACATTGCTGCCCAAAGTGCTGTACACAAAAATACATATAAAGGGTAGTGCACGAATGAAGCAAGAAACCAATAAATAAAATAAATATGCTTTTTTTCCAGGTTGCACGCGCTATTTAGCACCTGTCTTGATAAATTAGCGCTTCAAAGCTTTTTAAGATAAGATAAGATAAGATAGCCTTTATTGATCTCACAATGGAGAAATTTACTTGTTACATTCAGCTCTTAGAAACACTCAGGGTGTGCAAATAGGCAGGAAATGTGAAATAAACAACACAAATTAAATAGTAAATAGTGATATCTTATATACAAAGCTCCAAAGAGCCAGGCTTTAAAGAGCTACTTGTGGCTCTTATTGTTGCCTGGTTTAGTCCTAAATTAGGCTCACATAAATTCTACTTTGCCTGAAAGCAAAGTGGGAAAGATTAAGTTATTCTCTAACCCTAACCCCCGCTGTGGTGCGGGGCGGCACTTGCTCTGCGTTAACCGTTAACGTGACCAGAACAATAGCGCATGTCTACCCCAATTCCCCCACAACCTCTCTCCCTTGCCCCTTCCTGGCTGCGTAATCTGGTCGGAGGGAAAAGGCTGTTCTACATAACATGACCATTGGCTATGGGTTTTTCTCCACCCCACGTACTTCCCACTTAAATGAATAAAAGACTGAAGCGGCAAAATCTCAAAGTGTGCTCCTTCTAAGCTCGAAATGTTACGCTATAGTCTGCGTTTAGAAACGCAAGATTGGGCCCATAATGTCTTCATTTATATATTGTTTTGTCAGTATGGGGTCTTCCATAAGAGTACATATTTTATGTTAGTACTCACTTGTTATGACATCCTTCAGAACCATTTTGGCAAGGCCAACCTTGCCATTGATGCCCCGCCAATTCATATTTTTGGCAACATCATTGACCATGAGGCCTCTCATGATGCGCCAGACTGCATCTTTTATGTCCAGCCCACCAGCAACACTCATGGAGGTGATCTAAAAACAAGACAAGACAAGTGAGAAATAACCAAAGCGGGGATGATGCTGGGCACTACATATCTTTCAAGGTTGGTCCAGCCCTTTATTGTACAAACAAAATACAAAAATAGGACTGTGTACTAGGGGTGGGCCATATTGTTATACCGATATAATAATTTTTTATGTCATTGTAATTTTTTTATATTGTTGGGACACAATATAATTTATGTTACCCTGAACTCCCTCAGAGCAGCATTAACACTGACTCTGTAGGACACAGGGGCAGGTGCTTAACAAGTAAAATGAAATGAAAGGATGTAAATTGCTTGAGTAGATCATATTTGTGAGGGAATTAGCATAGCACCAAAAAAAAAATATATATATATATATCTTTGAATTAATCTTCCCAAAAGGCATGAGGCTGGGATTTTGAAGTAATTTGTCCATTGCAAATTTTTTCGTCAAATATATCGTTTTTTTAATATCGTGATATAGATTTTTGGCCATATTGCCCTGCCCTACTGTGTACCATTATTTTTTTTCGATGCATATACTTTGGTTTATACCGACACCTGAACAATTTTTTATATACCTACACTAAAAGGTCTGGTAAATTGTTATTTTGCAAATGATGATTAGAGGAGCTCATAGATGTGCTGCAAATGTCAATTGAGTGGGAGAACTTAGAAGTGCATGTCCAAGAAAGAAGAAACATTTTTGTTAGAGCGAACAAAAATTGCTGATTTAAATATATTGAATAATTATCTAGCACTAAAAAATATAAATAAAGAAACTGTCCAAGTTTTACTAGGATAAGGACTCAAAAGCAGACTAAGACCAAGCCAGACAGGATTTTTGATTAAGCACTAAGGTAACCAGATACTGGTCGAGGATGGACCGAGGAGGCTGGACTGAGGGACATGGTGAGTAGCTGGACCGAGGAGGCTGGACTGAGCGACACTGGTGAGTAGCTGGACCGAGGAGGCTGGACTGAGGAACACTGGTGAGTAGCTGGACCGAGGAGGCTGGACTGAGCGACACTGGTGAGTAGCTGGACCGAGGAGGCTGGACTGAGCGACACTGGTGAGTAGCTGGACCGAGGAGGCTGGACTAAGCGACACTGGTGAGTAGCTGGACCGAGGAGGCTGGACTGAGGAACACTGGTGAGTAGCTGGACCGAGGAGGCTGGACTGAGGAACACTGATAAGTAACTGGACAAAGGAGGCTGGACTGAGGAACACTGATAAGTAACTGGACCGAGGAGGCTGGACTGAGGAACACTGGTAAGTAGCTGGACCGAGGAGGCTGGACTGAGGAACACTGATAAGTAACTGGACAAAGGAGGCTGGACTGAGGAACACTGGTAAGTAACTGGACAAAGGAGGCTGGACTGAGGAACACTGATAAGTAACTGGACAAAGGAGGCTGGACTGAGGAACACTGGTAAGTAACTGGACAAAGAAGGCTGGACTGAGGAACACTGGTAAGTAACTGGACAAAGGAGGCTGGACTGAGGAACACTGGTGAGTAGCTGGACAAAGGAGGCTGGACTGAGGGACTGGTGAGTAGCTGGACAAAGGAGGCTGGACTGAGGGACTGGTGAGTAGCTGGACAAAGGAGGCTGGACTGAGGGACTGGTAAGTAGCTGGACAAAGGAGGCTGGACTGAGGGACTGGTGAGTAGCTGGACAAAGGAGGCTGGACTGAGGGACTGGTGAGTAGCTGGACAAAGGAGGCTGGACTGAGGAACACTGGTAAGTAACTGGACAAAGGAGGCTGGACTGAGGAACACTGGTGAGTAGCTGGACAAAGGAGGCTGGACTGAGGAACACTGGTGAGTAACTGGACAAAGGAGGCTGGACTGAGGGACTGGTGAGTAGCTGGACAAAGGAGGCTGGACTGAGGGACTGGTAAGTAGCTGGACAAAGGAGGCTGGACTGAGGGACTGGTGAGTAGCTGGACAGAGGAGGCTGGACTGAGGGACTGGTAAGTAGCTGAACCGAGGAGGCTGGACTGTAGGAGGGAAGAACACATTCAGACTAGTGGTGCGTGTATGTCAGTTAAATGTAATTATTATTATTCATTCATGAATGAACAAGACTGGCATGCCTCATCCCCTCGCTGTCTCTCCCTACCTCTCCCTCCCCTCAGAGACAGCCACAGAGAGCAGGTAACAAACTAATGCACAGAGGGTCATATTGTAAAAACAGGAGGAATTGGCCCACATAAAATCATTATCTAGATCACAAGCTGCTTCTTTTAGGAAAATCAGCCTCATAATTATGACAAAAACTAGCTACATAGCTGTTAAAATTAGACTAAGCTCAAAACAATGAAATTTTACCAAATTGTCTTTGAAGGAGCTGTCCTCCCTTATTCGTTTTTCCAGGGTGAGCAAAGCGGGAATGTCCTTCACTGGAAGGTCGATGTCCAAAACTGCCTCATTTGTTGGCTGGGCATTATGAAGCGACATTTGGACCAGTTTCAGCTGGTCCATGATGACCTCCTGGTTAACCAGTAGCTTCTGCAGGAGGCCTAAAACATATGCATCATATTTAAACAAATGACTGATATTTGGTTAATTTGAGAAGTTTTAATCTACAGAGTTTGTACTTACGAAAAAGACCACTCTGTGGTGTACTTGATTTTGCTGTTTTGCTGGGTGTTGCTGATGCGCTTGGTCCTGCTGATGGGCTTGGTGTGGCCTGTTGGGAGGGGTTCTTCTTGATGGTTTTGTTGATTTTTGGAGGACTTGATAATCTTTTTTGGGTGGAGTGGGTCGAGTGTCTTCATCACTATCGCTGCTGAAAGCCACATCCTTAGAGCTGGTGCTAATAGAACAAACAAGAAGTGTTTCCTCAATGAATAATCAACAATTATATTTCACTCTAGGAGGTGGTAATATACCAGCGCTCATGGGACTATGAACAGCCCTACTCTCAGCTGATCACTGCTAATTACCTTCAGACTGAAACTCAGGTGTGAGTGAGGTGGTTAGGTACTAGAACCACAAAGACTCATAATTACAAAGAAGTTTACCTACAGGTGAGAGTAGCTGTTAATAGAGGGGAGGGACTTAGCCAAACTCAACTCCTCCCTGTACTCTATATTTAGTCTGTAGGCTGAGCTTAAACTTTAGTGTTGCTGACGAAGCCTTTTGGATAAGAAGCGAAACGTTTCACATTTTAACTACTGAGTACAGAAGATGACTCAAGAACCTTCATTGAAGTTAAGTTGTAATTCTTACGTTGTTTTTCTTTTTCTTTTCGACCCCTCATCTTCATTCTCATCTGCAGTCTGCAGGTCAGTTTGCACCTCAGCTTGAGGTAGCTTGAGACGCGCAGTTTGATAATTTGCTTTAAATAAGAGAGAATTAATGTTAAGCCCTTTTGACAGAAATAAACATTATAGTACGTAAATATATGCTATTCTCATACCAGCTGTGTAAAGTATCCGGACACTGAAGGAGAGCCAAGTCGGCCCTGGTCTCTCCTCTTGCTTTATCGACCTTTTTAGCTCATCCCTTTTCAAATGCGATGGCCATTTACATGAATCCTCGCGTACCCAGAGAGCTGGGACGACCTCCACCTCTTTGGTGTCCAAAAACTCAACGATATAAAATATCTTCAAAAGAACAAAACAAGTTATTATGTTTTCACTTTAAAACAATACAATATACATATGTATACAACATTTTAAAAATTACAAACCTTAACAGCTTAAAGCTGGGTCTTGAAGGAAAATCTTGTCTATATAGCACAAAGATATAACAATTTAAATGATTGATTGGCATAGCAAAAGAAAGTTAAGTGGCTATGTCTGCAATGTTACTAGTTTTCAGATGTTGTCAATCCATCAACCACATAAAGGTGAGTTTGAAATCATTAATGAATGTACAGACCGAAAAAAAATTCCTAGTTGTGAACCTGTTCATAACCAAGGCAATAAAAAAAAAATTGCATAATAATATTTATCAAATTCATCTTGGAGGGCCAAAGGTTCTATGTTTGAGGGCCGGATTTGGCCCCCGGGCCTGACGTTGACTACCCATGGTGTAGGGGGAGGAAAATACTTAATTTTAACATTTATAAACTCTGCCTAGTCCCTTTAAATTTAAATAGAATCCGCATACCTTCTCTAAAATATAACAACTAATAACTAATAAAGGCACTATACCTGTTTTTTTTCTAGTAGTGGAACTTTTTTTGTCCTCCTATGTAAACTTTTAGTGGGGAAAAAACTGCATCTTTTCTATAAAGCATTTGTATAAATTTAATGAACTTACAGGCAAGCACCATTTCTGTGACAGTGACCCTGTAAAGTGACCCTACAAGTTGTGAATCATGCCTATAAACTCATCCCTATGAGGAATTGTTATGCTTCAAATATTTTAGGAAAGTTAGGAGTTTGGACTACAGCTACCATTTTAATGTAGTGACTTCTTCTTACAATTAGATCGTTTGTAATTACAAAAAAAAAGAGAGAAAAAAATCAGGTATATGGCCTTTAACTGCATCCAGAAATGTTAAACTGCCTGTCAAGTTAAGAGGGATCTCCATGAAGGAGTGGAATAATCACAAATCCATTCCCCAATGGCAGCCGAACACACTTCCTTATTTGTTCATCAGCGTTCAGCAAAACCAAATCTGGTGACAAATCGAATGCAAAAAAAATCCCCAGATCTCTCGAATCTATCGGATACTCAAAAAATGTTTCCAATGTCTTATACTCTTTGCAGACAAGGTATTCATTTGTCTCAAAAGTGACAATATTTTGCAGGAGAAATACCCTGTTGTCTAACTGCACACAACTATCCCTTTCAGACAGATTAAATACATTGTTATTGATGAGAATCTCTTTAAATTGCAATATGTTTCCAGGCAACTCCTTTAGTGTTGGTCCCTCTGAATGCTGCTTTTTCAAAACATTTTCCCCCCCTTTTGAGTTACATCCTCCACAGTTGTCAACTCAAGCTCTGAGATACGTCGAATAACTTGTTGTAATGGGTAGGATGGTTTTCTTACTAATTTCTTGAGATTTTTAGAAAGTTTTCATAAGGGAAGCCAGATATTGAATCAAGGTGTCCATGCAACTTGACATCATCACTTAGATGAACCAAGCCATGGATATTGTAAACAATGAAATCCTTTCCATACAGCTTCCCAAAATGCTCAACAAATGAAACCAGTAATGTTTTTGCAAAGTCGTTCAAAACCCCGGAATACAAAGGGCTTGCCAAGATGTAAATTGCCACTGACAAAAGCATAAAATGTTGATACACAGCAGAATCAAGCACATCTCTCAGGACAACTGGACCTGTGTAGAGCAAAAATTGCCTTAGCTCGGTTGCTTTCCATCGTAATCTCTCGCTCAGTGACCTCGGTCTTCTGGCAAATTCAGATGGCACGTATCCTCTCAGAGCTACCAGCTTTTCAGAAATAACAGACACTTGCCTGGCTGGAATGCGAAAGGGCAGCTTACCGCAAGTTCCTATCCACAGGTCAAGGAGACGACGCACAACTCCCAAACAGACTAAGTGCATGTAATCATGCGGAAATCCACTAACCATGGAAACTGAGGCGTCACAAAGTGGGGAATGCTGTACATGATGGTCCTCATCCACTGCCTCTAAAAATGATTCATCAGTCCGTAATGTTGCATTTACTTCAGGAAAAGTCATGCGATTACCAATGTACAGGCCAGTTTGCTCACATTTATCACACCCACTGTAACCATTGTGAGATTTGATTCCCTTAATGAAGGCCCTGGCATGGGCATCACAAATCACAGAACTTACAGTCACAAAGAAAGTTTTGCCCTTCACCACAAATCCACTCTTCAGTGAGTTTAACTCATTAACCAAATCAGCCAAATACTCTGACAAGGATTGGGGTTTTGAGTTCCCGCAAAAAAGACCAATTAGCATAGGCTTCAAACTGCCCTGCAGCATTCCTAAAATAGGCCAAAACTGCACATTTGAACTTTTAAAAAGTGGAAGACCATCCATGTTCAATTGTAGTTTGAATACATGAAAATTTGGGGCCACAGAGGAAAGTTTCTGAAAATATCTTCCAAACATATTGAGAATTCCAAAATAATAAAATGACCCACCAGCTAAAGACGCCACTTTGTGATTTACCTGGGTTCTGAGCAGGGTTCTTGCATCCAATGGCAAAAAGGGATGAAAGGGTTTCAAAATTAACAGTAGTGCAGACAAAGCTATCAACGAAACACCAAATTGTGTAGCCCAGCCTCTTAAAGAACTCACTAAACCTTCATCAACACCTTCATCATCATCATTCGATTCATTGACCTCAGTGAAACTATCACAGGCAGGGGAATCAGAGTCATGCTCGGCACTAGAGCCAGGGTCGTCAGCAATATCAAAGTATTCTTCACCAAGATCAACTTCATCCTCATCCATTGGCTGCTCTGTGCTACACCCAGGATCATTAGTAACCACAGAGTATTTATCATCAAGATCATCCTGATTCACAGACTGAAGTATCTGGTTCACTTTTTTAATTGCCTTTTTTCTAAAATTGCTTTTGGAAACGGCCCACTTTTGTTTGTCCATGTTTTACAATATTTATTCAAACCTGAATAACTGTTCAACAGCCAGCCAACCAGACCTAGAAAAAGAAAAAAGAATCTGATGTTAGAAAATTTCAAGTATTTAATACAATTTTAAGTATTTTCATTAAACCTTGTGAAAACCCTTTAAAAACATCACAGTCAACACCTAGGACTAAAAAGCCCTCCACTCAAGCAGCCATAACAACATTGCACTTGTTTTAATCAGTAATTTCTAATCAGTCATATGACTGATTATTTTTGGAGGAGCATGTCGCAGCGCAACATTGAATCAAGTCTGCCCATAAACATTAACGCTGTAGCCTTGTTTCATGTTTAAATCACTACTGAGGATTATATGCAATGCAATTCATGCTGATAAAAACTGTTTTCCAGCGCGGTTTAGTGTTTATCATGTACACCAGGGGTCCCCAACCTTTTTTTCCTGCTGCAGACTGGTACAGAACCCAAAAAAAACTTGCGGCCCGGTGTGCACCCGCGGGGAGCGGGGGGGCGTGGGGGAGATTTGGGGGAGGTGATGGGGAGCGCGCTGAGAAACACGTGTAACAGGAGAGAAAGGACGTGCCGCGGCGCGCTGCTTTCTGGTGTGCGTTGAGCTTAACACATTCAGCTGCACGAGGCTGCGCTGATTCTGTCTGTAATCAAACCAGATGAACTCGAGTCCAAAGGATTTGTAGGGAGACTTTCTATCAGGAGTTTCATATATACGAGCTAACAGGCGAAAGAGACATAGGAGAAAATGCTTCTTTTTTTTTCCATTTCTCTGCGGCCCGGTAGCAAATACGTCACCGCCCGGTACCGGTCCCCGGCCAGGTGGTTGGGGACCACTGTCTTAAACCATTACCAAGTGCATACAATTAACAACAATTCTAGTACCTGTTGTACCGTGTATAGGCCTATTTCTAAAAAGCCATTTTGTACCGGTATAGCTCTCCAGAGTTATCAATGGCGCCGTGGAATGTTGGTTATATGGGCAACTCGGGGACGCCGAAGCCGGGTCAGCGGCGGGGAAAAAAATAGAGCCGTAGATTTGACGGTTGTAGAAAGAAGTTAAAGAAATAATTTCTCGGATCCCTTTTATGTTTCATTATTACATTAACTTAGTCTCATGGAAATGAAATATATACATTTTGGGGGTCTTCACCCCTTAATCACACAAGTCTGAATTCGGACAGGATGCGAGTTGGCTAGCAGTTTAAAAAACTGCTAGCCAAAAAAAATAAAAATAGGCCGACGTTGGTGGCGGGAAAAAGAATAGAGCCGTAGATTTGATGGTTGTAGGAGTTAGAAATAATCTCTCGGATCCCTTTTATGTTTAATTATTACATTAACTTAGTCACATGGGAATGAAATACATACATTTTGGGCGTCTTCACCCCTTAATCACACAAGTCTAGATTCGGACTGGATGCGAGTTGGCTAGCAGTTTAAAAAAAACTGCTAGCCAAAAAAAAAAAAGGCCGACGTTATCGACTAAATAATACGGTTCTTCTGGCTTTAACTTCCAACCAACTGAAATCAGACCATTTTTCCGCTTGATATTTATAAAAGTATTTACCTTTTTCATACGCTCCTTTTAGCATCAGTCGATGGTGGACACAGGTGCACAGCAGGGACTGAGGCTGAGCAGATCCAGAGACTCACTCAGTCCATCAAGAAGTGGAAGTGTTGGATGGGCGGATTGATACCAAAATAGTAATCAACCCAGGAGGCTCTATTTTGCGTATCTCACGACCAATATAAAAAGATAAATATCTATTATATATTATATGGATAACTATAAAATGTTACTATTAACATTTAAATGAAAACTTTTAAAATATTTCATGATTTTTTTTTACTGAAGTGAAAAAAACAAATATTTTTATTAAAACTATTTTTATTCTTCTTGTTTAGCATTTAATAGTATTTCTATTTTTATTTTTATATTGAAATGAAAATAAAATGTCTGAACTGAAATAATTGTATGTATATATATATATATAAATTTGAGTTCCTTTTAAAAGGAACGACGGTGGTGCAGATGGTAAAGCGGGTCGTCTCATGATCGGAACAGGTCAGGGGTTCGAATCCCGCTTCCTGAAAGTGCACACTGTCGTTGTGTCCCTTGGGCAAGACACTTCACCCACCTTGCCTCCAGTGTCTGCGTACATTGGTGTATGAATGGGTGACTGGTTCCTTGCTGTAAAGTGCTTTGAGTGCCTAATGTAGGTGGAAAAGCGCTATATAAGTTGAGACCATTTAATTTCAATAGTTTTGTCTCAAATCTGATTCCATAAAAGTGGCACTGCATACTGTTACACTCTAAATTTCATATGACCAACGTGTAAATGTTGTTAAGCAGAAATAAAACAGATAGAAAAAATAAATATAAACAACAGATATAAGTCTTAAGATAAGAGACCAGAAAAGCCAAATATTTAATTTGTAATTTACTTTCACATGTCAGTTTGAAGGGTCTGTGTATGATTTGTTCAATCATTTTTCAAATTGAAATCAAAAACGAAAAAAGGTCTGCTATGAGCATTTTTCATTTAATAAAACAAAATCACTCTAAATGGCTTAATTTGAGTTTTCAATTTGGTACTAAAATAGAAAAACAATATTTGAAAGTAAGGCTCAGAGCTTCAGTATGTCATCAATTATCATTTATTCGTCTGAAACAACGAAAGTACGGGCCATATTGTCTGACTGCTGCAATGACTGCATCGATTAAACTGGCCGACACTTTTCAAGGAGATTTCTATAAACGCTGTCATATCAGATGGACAGATAAGCAGCATTTGTATTCCTCCAAGCTGCAGCTTCTCCGTGGCCGCATGCCGGTGGACACGTACGTGACCCGGCAGCAGCTGTAGCCAATAGGCCACTGGATGATGTTTTCACTTCGAGTTGTCTGTTTGCATGCGTTTGGTTTATTATTATTATTATATTTTTTATAGCACATCCCTATTTCCACCACTGTTACGTGACTGTGTAAAACCCCGGTGATCCGCATTCAGCACACCTGCTCTTGGAGCGGTAAGAAGACAAAAAGTGGCAGCCCTGACGGGGAAGAAGACAGACCTCAACCCGGAGAAAGGTGCAGTTGTGGGCAGCGGGTCAGGGTGCCAGGGACGGCCGCGATGGAGGCGGGGAAGGTGCGGGCCAGAGCAACGCCGTGGAACATGATCGAGGACGCTGGATGAAACGGCGGGGGACTGGAGCTTAAGCAGCGGCCGCGGAAAAGTGCTTCTGACCCAGACACTGGGCACGTTTTCTGGGCGCCTTTTTGACGTGTTTTGACATAGGTTTAATTGAAGGTTGCCAGGGGCAACGCACAAGACGCATTCCTCAAAATGGAACCAATCCTATTTTTCCACGCGTGCGTTAAGCGTCGTGCCATACGTCGCCAGTGTGTTTGGTCCTATGTAAGCACCTTTTCGCGGCCAATGCTTCTTCAAACAATCCCACGGCCCGATTAAGCTGCTCTCATTCGCATAACTTTATCTCTGCATATATCGCCCTCGCGCAAGAGGGGAGAAATAAACTTAAGTGAAAGAGGAGTTTTGCTTCAACGCGATCTCCTCTGTAACCGTGTTTATTATTTCATTAGGACTTTTATTTCTCAAACTCGTTGCCTTATGTTCACTTTGAGCTCCTCGTGGGGGGTGGAGATGACTGGGGCGGATAGGCGGTGATGTCGCTGCCGTTCGGAGGCGGCCAAGAGTGGAGTGGAGCTGAGCGAACAGGTGGTGGATGTGAGTGACGGGGCTCATGTAGCCGCCTCGTCACTCACGGACCCCGCGCGCTTTTTTCTCTCCTATGGCCCAGGACAGTGTTGGCGCTGGGAGCGTTCGGGCGCGCCGTTTCCCAAGAGCCGCGCTCACGTCTAGCGGTCGTGCGTTCACAAACTGTCCCTCTGCCAATCCTACACTCCTCCCTCCGCCCCACTCCAGCAGTGACTTTTGTTTCGCAAAATAAGCACAACTAAAGTGACGCCCCTCCCCAAAGAGGAATAAAGAAAAAAGTAATTCACCTCCGCGAAACCGTTCATATCGTTCACTGTAAAGACTGGTTCAAAATCACTGGCGCCCCGTCCTGTTGGCGCACCTATCCAAGGCATATTGCGTATGCCACTGATCATGTCCCAAGGCGCTGCTCTGGCAGGGACTGAGGATGCAACTATTTTGAGCAGGGGCGAACCCGAGCATACGGCGCTGGGGCACTGTAGGGGATCCACTGACAAAGTCAGAATAACCACAAATAAAAATGTCATATATTTATCTTTCAGAAAATATATTTTTCCATAAATGGGCGTTGATCATATTGTAAGTAGGCCACATTTAGTTGACTGGTCTGGACATATATTTGCCGGAAGTACCATAAAAGGGCCGCAATCATTTTCCATTTTTGGGGCATATTTCATTTTGTATGTACCTTTGGTTCACCACTATTCTGTGGGCAACTGAAAGTGCCATGTCTTTGCCATAAGTGGCCCATGCTTTGCCCTAAATGGGCCATAGTTGATAGTTGTTTAAGTAGGCCACATTTGGTTGACTACTGATTTATCTATAAATGCCGCCCGCATGTGCAATATCTTTACCACTAGTTGCCCATATATGTGTTTGCTGTTTTTGGGCCATTTTCTATATTTTATATGTGGGCTACATTTTAGTTCACTGGTTTCTGGGCACAAATATACTGAAAGTTCCATGTCTTTGCCATAAGTGGCCCATGTTTGTTTTGTCATAAATGGGCCATAGTTGATCATTTATAAGTGGGCCACATTTGGTTGTCGTCTGGTATATCTGGAGATATCAATGCCGGAAGTGACATATCTTTGCCACTAGTGGTCCATATCATGTTTTGCTATGTTTGGGCCATATTTGATATGTTGTATGTGGGCCCCATTTGGTTCACCTCTGGTTATTCTAGGTCTAACCATGCAGGAAGTGCCATACCTTTGCGATAAGTGGCCCATATAGGTTTTGCCACAAATGGGCCATAGCTGATAATTTATAAATGGGCCACATCTGGTCGACTTCTGTTTTATCTGGAGATATTATTACTGGAAGTGCCATATCTTTGCCATACGTGGCCCATGTATGTTTTGCCATAAATGGGCCATAGCTGCTAATTTATAAATGGGCCACATCTGGTTGACTTCTGGCTTACCTGGAGATATCAATGCCGGAAGTGACATATCTTTGCCATAAGTGGCCCATATCATGTTTTGCCATGTTTGGGCCATATTTCATATTTTGTATGTGGGCCCCATTTGGTTCACCTCTGGTTATTCTAGGTCTAACCATGCAGGAAGTGCCATACCTTTGCCATAAGTGGCCCATATAGGTTTTGCCATAAATGGGCCATAGTTGATCATTTATAAATGGGCCACATCTGGTTGACTTCTGGTTTATCTGGAGATATTATTACCGGAAGTGCCATATCTTTGCCATAAGTGGCCCATGTATGTTTTGCCATGAATGGGCCATAGCTGCTAATTTATAAATGGGCCACATCTGGTTGACTTCTGGTTTATCTGGAAATATTATTACCGGAAGTGCCATATCTTTGCCATAAGTGGCCCATATAGGTTTTACCATAAATGGGCCATAGTTGATAATTTATAAATGGGCCACATCTGGTTGACGTCTGGTTTATCTGGAGATATCAATACCGAAAGTGACATATCTTTGCCACTTGTGGCCCATGCGTGTTTTGCCATAAGTGGGCCATTGGTGGTTGTTTTTTATATGGCCCACATCTGGTTCACATCTGCTTCTACGGGCCACACCACTGCCACATGTGCCACATCTTTGCCTGATGTGGGCCACATCGGCTTGCTATCTGGGACAGCATCGTAATAGTCCGGTTAAATCAATAACGCGTCAGTTTGAAGTCTTCTGTTGAATAGACTTTATTAAAACTGGCTCTTGTGCATTGTTTGTGATCACAGACGATGCAAATACATGTCCGTGGGCAGTGCATGAATTTAAATAAAGTGCGTTGGGTGACGCGGCTAAAGCTAGCTTAATGATAGCTACGGCTCCGCAAGCGTTAGCATAAATATGTGACTTTTCCTCCTGGAATCTCTCATTTGAGCAGCGAAGAATTTGTAGCTCTATTTGGTGAAGCTAATTTGACCCGCCTTACAATGTGTAAAACATGTAACAGAGTTTTTAGCTGCTGATAATTTCTTGCTCCTATTAATTCACACGGTGACCGGAAGTGAATTACTCACTTAGTGAAATGCGGAAGTCGTTAGCGCATAACCCCTATTGTAGGCTACATGTTTCAACAGATTGTCCAGTTTCCTCAGGCCACGGTGTCTGAGATCCGCGCCGCCATAAGGAGGAAATGCAACAATGAACAGTTCAACCCCAAAAAAGTTTACTCTTTTATGTAGATGTTTTAGAGTTTTTCTATATTTCTAATATACTAAATGGGTAGTTGCTTAAAGACCTCATGACACGAAGCTGACCTTTTTTAAACATAACACATAATAAAGAAATCCGAACCCAATAAAATACGTAAAAGTTACAAACACGCATTGCATAACCCAACAGAGCAAAAAAACGCTCTGGTGACTAGCATTTAACAAAAGCTAGCGCTGCGCAGCGAACGAGGGTGACACCGGAAGTGACGTTAGCGACAGAACACGCTCGGTCTGTTGACAAAACGGATAACGGCTTTCCAACGGGGACTTTATCAAAGTTTTTCTGTTTTTTTTTACTGTGAAAAGTGATCGCAATGCCTTCGCGTTGTGTTGCAAGGTTTTGTTCAAATACCCACAAGGACGGTGTCAGTTTATTTAAGTTTCCCAAAGACCCAGAGTTACATCTGAAGTGGGTGAAACAGGTTAGACGCACCCGTGTCTAACCTGTACTCTGTTCGGAACATTTTGAGCTGGATTGTTTTGATTCCGCTCCCGTGATAAAGGAATCACTTGGTTGTTCAGTTCAACATAAACGCGCGTTGTTGCGGACAGCCGTGCCTACAGTGTTCCGCAGGGGTGTGAGAGCGTCTGGCGGTGGTGCTGCTAGACTGAGCAACACTGACAGCGTCAATGAGCTATGAATAAAAATATAAAAATGTAAAAACAACTAAAAAGCGGCGTTCTGGCTCCCGGATTCACTCGTTGTAAAATGAGGAAAAATCAGAAAGAGGTTATTTATTCCAGATAGTCAGATGAAGTATACATGTGAAGCATTTCAGAGAAGTCCGAAGAACTTTCTACAGCACAGTCACTATGTCTAAAGTTAGGCCCAGCCTCCTCGATGCACAGCCCACATGCATTTCTGCACACAAAGGGAATTCTATAGCTTATGTGAACATCTGGAAACCATATGTTAAACACAGATAAAAGCCTCTTCTGACCATCTAAACAGGATGTTCCCCATACTCCCCTCGAGCTCAGTGGCCTTTCAACCTTCCTGGCTCCACTAAGTCTGAAGAAATTGGAACCGTCTGCAAAAGTAGCACACATTAGTCGGGGGCTATCAAATAACTACCTTTTATATCCACAGAGCCGACAGTTCGTGTCAGCGTCGCTACTCCTACAAGCTCGACTTCTATCCCAGTAAGATCTTGTGTCCACAAGAGACAGAAGATACAGGTACATATTTTAAGCAGTATTTCTAAAATGATCAATAATTTAAGTGTATTTAGTGACAGATGACAGTTCCCTCGTATAATATGGTAGTTTCCCCAAACGTGTTCACCTGAAACAATACATTGCTATGATAATTAATCATAGAAGTGTACCACAAGTGTACCACAAGTGTCCCACAAACCTGTGAACACACTGAGACAAAAATTAGTTCATCCCAAAGACAAAACTCCTAGCCACAAACAAAGCAATTTGGTGTATTCTATTCGATGCAAAGAAGAAGAATGCAAAGAACATTATATTGGAGAAACCAAACAAGTCTTACAGAAGAGACTTTATCAACACCGAAGAGAAAGCACAAGCGGCCCTCAGTCGGCTGTGCACCTTCACCTTAAAGCCTCCAACCACTCCTTTGAGGACGGGGAGGTCAAAATTTTAGCTAAAGAAGAACGTTGGTTTGAAAGAGGAGTAAAAGAAGCTATTTTTGTCACAAAAGAAAATCCCTCCATGAACCGAAATGGTGGACTCAGATTTAATCTTTCTGCTTTTTACTCCAATCTGCTTCGGGGAAAACCAACAGGACACGGCCAGTCCAAGAAGACGATACCTCAGCTAACAAAAGAACAATAGGCAGGTAATTAGCAATGATCAGCCATGAATAGGACAGGACTGACCGATACTGGGGGGAGCAGGTCGTTACAGACGCTCTACTTCAAAGGTGTTTACCCACAGGTGAGAGTAGCTATGATTAGAGGGGAGGAGCCGGGCCAACCCCAACTCCTCCCAACTGGTGTTTATCTACGCTGTGTGCTGAGTGTAATCTTGTTCACTGACGAAGCCTTTTGGATGAGAGGCGAAACGTTTGGAGACCTCAACTACCAAGTACAGAAGATGACTCAAGTACCTTCTTTGAAGATGGACAACTCCTGTACGACTGAGAACTTACACAGATAATCATAGAAGAATTGTAATGAAGTCTTACTTGCTTTGTTGTTTTCCTTGAATGTCTGCCTACAATATGATTTTATTTTTCCAGTATCAGTCTCAGATCTTGACATAAGTTCTAGATTAGTTTATTATTATTTTTTGTTTTAAAACAGATTTACCATATTTACATTGCGTAATATTTATTTCCCAGGTTCTTTCAGACGCTATAGCTGAATATGATGACCTTCTTGCTGTTGAGGCTGCAGAGGAATGTACGCAGCCAGTATGGGCGACGGTGGCGCAGGTGGTAGAGCGGGTCGTCTCGTGATCGGAAGGTCATGGGTTCGAATCCCAGCTCCTGCAAAATGCACACTGTTGTTGTGTCCTTGGGCAAGACACTTCACCCTACTTGCCTCCAGTGTCTGCGTACACTGGTGTATGAATGAGAGAGTGAATGTTTGAGTGGATCCTTGCTGTAAAAAGCTTTGAGTGCCTAATGTAAGTGGAAAAGTGTGATATAAGTTGAGAACATTTACCATGTGTTATTTATTAACCTTCTATAATATAAAATAATGAAGAATATGAAAGAAAAAAGTATGTTTGGAAATATTCAAAATATGTGGTTTAAAGTGGATAAATTTAATACTCAGGTGACCTCAAAAATAATAGAGGAGTTGCATGCTCAAGGTAGTTCTGTGGCATCAGTTATTTTATCTGTCATTTTTCTTCAGAACTGTGATGCCAGTTGCCAAGTTGACATCTGACAGACCCAAACCAGAACTGTATCAATTGCTGTCAAACCCAGAAGCAAAACAAAAGGTAAATAGCTGGGGTTTGTTCATGAAAGTTAATTATTATTGGATTAACATTGTGATATTTTATTTCGTTCAATGTATGTTCTCGATAACATCATTCTATTTACAAAATATTTTGGTCTTTTCATTTGTATTGTTTTATTAATTTTGTATATTTGTGTGTTGTTTTGTTTGTGTATAATTTATTTTCTTTTATATGTGATTTCATTGCAGATTATCTGGATGTCATGTTTCGTTGTTATCTGGATATAAGGAATCTCCCGCACACAGTCGAGCTTGGGAACTAGGCCTTGCTCTGGCAAAATGATGAATAAAACATTTTGCATGTTGTCTTGTTCAGCTTTTGGTCTCTTGCAGTTGTCCTTCTTGTGAAAGCAGACGAGTGGCATGGACCAGACAGGAGTTGGGAACCATGCTAAACCCAGATAGCAAAATGACATTGTTTCAACATTGAAATAGTGTTATGGCCTGTGATTGAATAGATGTTGAAAAATGACGTTGAACTGTGATTGAAAGCGCTCGATATGCTAGATGATAGATATGAAGAACGTTGATTTTTGATCTTTTCTGACATGGAATCAATGTCATGCAAATAATATTGATTAGGAGTTGAATAGATGTCGAAATTCAAACGTTTTTTAAACATGGATTCAACATTGATTAAACTATAGAAATATACCTATATTCAACCTTTTTTAAACTGTATTTTGATTATTGGAGCTACTTATCGCGTCACCACATAAATCAGCCTCTAAACAGCATTCACCGCGGTCATCATGTTGAGTCATTTCCACAGGCATAACCTGTCCAAACTATGAATCTGAGGCATACAATCCACTTCCTCCTGTTTGTGTACATTATGCATCCATATAGCACTCAGAATCACCACTTTATCGAAGTTTACCCTGGTATTTACATTACGAAACTTTACAGCGCATGCTCCATTTAAATCGTTATTTTGGTGCCTTTAGCGTGACAGTGCCTCCTGCAGTCCTAAGACAGATATTACAGCCTAATACTGCATTTACTTGACAGAGTCCAAAACTTTTTCAGCCTTTGCTTCCATAAATATAGTATAACCCATAACCAGTGCCCCCGTGAAGAATATGCAGTAAATTAAATCAAACAAACTAAAAGCATTTGGAGCAGAAGAGCATGAGAGCATGAGACATGGAGGAAAGGCAGGAGATTGAGTTTGTGGCCAAATAACACCAGAAAAAAATGGTACACTCATTACTTAATATTTATTTCTGTATGAGGTGATATATTGGGGTAGATTAAAGTATAAAACAGTAATATCCACAACATTGAGTAAAGAATGTTTAATTTTTGTGCAGTGAATTCCCTCAATTTGTAGCTTTCAAGATGTTACCACTGTACAATGCTTTGTTTCATAAAAGTACAATTGACAGGGCCATCATACTGAAGGCTAATCGAGGTAATTGTAGCGTGTATAAAATGTTTGTAAATCAGTTGTTACAATCAATATTCAGTCATAAATTTTAATTTTTAATTTTAACTTTATTCCTTTCGCAGCAAAATGTTATCTATAAAACATTTTTTAAATAGTAATAATTATAACAATCCAAAAATCTAAAATCCAAGGGTTTAGACACAAAAGTGCAAATTACAGTTGACAAAATGGCAAAATATGGACAGTGGGCAAAATTATTAGAACGGCGAAAAAAGTTTGTGTTTAGTTCCATTGGCAACAGCATCAGGAAATGATGGGAGAAGGTCGAGCAGATGCAGATGTTGATTACCTTTTAACAATTTCTTTGGTTCCTGGGAGCTTTCCTCAGCAGCTGCACCTACGATAAATAAATAAAAATGGTAGTGTTTCGTAATCATGGTTGATAATAAAATAATTGGAGCAACTAAACATTTAGGGGATCATTTTATTTGTTTATTTGTGTTACTGTCTCTGTTTGCTCTTTTATTAACCATGTCAGCACCTTAATACTAAAATAATGATTCACCCATTTAACCGTCGGATAAGTTATAGTCATGACTAAAGGCAAATGTATTATTTGTGTAGAACAGTTCATTCACAAGGCAAGTCAAAGTGCGTCACAATCCTACAGTTAGCCTACATAAAATTACCAACTGAATCCAAACTAAACTAATGGCGACATTGTGGGAGCAGGATCAAACAAATGTATTGACTTACTATTGATATTATTATCAGGTTAGTTTATTATGGGATCGTGAATTAATCATGAATCATGTCCCGTTATGTTACTGGGATGTGTGGAACATGTAAGCTTTCTTTGGTGGCAAACAGTTATAGGCTAGTAACGTTAGCTTGGCATACACATCAGCTCATAATAAACAAATGACAAATAAATAGCCTACAGTGTGCGGTGGCCATTTAGTTTACTGATCACAACCAAGATGACAAATAAACTTTAAAAATGTATGAACACTTACCAGTTTTGTCTTTCTCCAGCTCCTCTGTGTCTGCCAAGATGCGAAAATGTAAGAAGGAGGGCGCTCGTGAAATTAGTTCAAATTTCCCGGGCTTTTCACCCCATACGTCGAAACAACATTGAATCACCGTTACACTTTCAAAGGTTGACTTTATGTCTGTAAAAAACTGTTGATTCAACGTTAGCCTTTCAATGGTTGAATTTATATCTGTAAAAAACTGTTGATTCAACATTATTTTTTAAATTATTGATCTGGAACCCGTAATAAAGCATTGAATCAACATTCTTTTTTCAACCTCAACCAAATGTCAACCATCTGACCCTAAATCAATGTTGAAACAATGTCATTTTGCTATCTGGGAAGCTGTCCCTCAGATGTGTTGACTGTGGTCACTGTAATCCCTGGAACAGCCAACCATACTTTGGAAGAGTAGCTGTTGGCAACATTCTGCTTTCTGCGGGCATTCTATTTGCAGGAGCTACTCCCACCAAAGTGTTAAGAATTCTCATGCACATGGGAACTGCAGTTTTTTCTCTCTGAACCTTCTTCCGCCATCAGCAGAAGGTACTACACGGAGCAGTGATGCAGCTATGGAGATGTGGATGCTCAGTGCCTTGCAGACAGAAGATAGTGATAGAGATAGTGTGTGGTGGTCGAGCAGATGGGCGAGCAGATTTGCCTGGACACTGTGCCAAGTACGGGACTTATACCATGATGGAACTGAGGAAGAAGGCTGTTATTGACATACAGACTGTACAGGTAAACATCAGAAAATGACTACACTGCATTTTAAGATACTGTAGCTTCAGTCTGTTTATGTGAAAACAAACATAAGACTTACATTTTAACATTTACAAAATGTTCTTCCTTTTATTACTGGAGCCTTTTTTTGTCATATACTTTACCAAATATTGCCAGATAAAGTTTGTTTTATAATGAAATTACATTGTGTGAAAAATTTGTTTTCAATTTTAGTTTTTTATTATTTAGTCATTATCTGCTAGATATTAACATTATTTTTAGAGTAACGAGGTCGGATGCAGCTACCATATGGAGGGAGAGGGATTGGTGAGATCTTTGCAGCGGATCAAGAACTTTGTGGCTGTTGACACTCTGATCACTGATAGGCACGTGTCCATAAAGAAGTATCTCTGTGAAAAACATCCTGATATTGAACATCTCTTCGACATATGGCACATTGCTAAAGGTGAACAACTAACTTTTTATTATAATGAGACAAGGCTCACATGTACAGTATGTTATTCATTTCAGGGCTCAAGAAAAAATTGCAGGCTGCTGCCCAGTTGACGGGCTGTAATGCTTTGAAAGATTGGGTGGCCAGCATTGTAAATCATCTTTACTGGTCTGTTGTCTCGTCCCCTCCACATTAGAGGTTAGCTTTTAGGCCCGAGCCCGACCTGACATTCGGGCCGGGCCGGGCCGAGATTTCACGCATGACAGTCGGGTTTGGGTCGGGCTTCGAGTTTTTTTTTGTATTATATATATATATATATATATATATATATATATATATATATGTCCCCTTAATCGTCGTCACATCCGGTGAGTACATTCTGTGTTGAAACGCTCGTTGTGGGCAAGCCAAGCTTTTAGCTCTCTCTGTGTTACTATTGTTAATCCACGTATTAAACATAGCTTTAGAGTCCACTCTAGCTTATTGTAGATCTAATTTGGCCCATTATCTCCACGGAGACTTTTTTCCTCCGCTTGAACCAACACTTCTGCATGGATTAAATCCCTTCTCTCTTCTCCGTAGCGCGTTAGCTCTCTGGCTAGCTTAGCCATGGCTACCCCGTCTACTTCTGCCTCTTTCGCGCTGTCCTGCTCAGTTTGCCGTATGTCGAGTCAGAACCCTGCCTCCTTCACAGATGATAGGAGTAGTTGCGTTAAGTGTAGTGTAGTGGTAGCTTTGGAGGCCAGGGTGTCCGAGTTAGAGGAGCGGCTGTCCGGAGATGTAGTGAAGGCTAGTGTTAGCTACAGTCAGATAGTGGCAGGGACCTCAGTGCGCTCCAACAGCGCTAGAGAGGTTAGTCAGGCTGAGGCTAGCCCCGCAGCGGGTCCCGTGCAGCCGGGACAAGACCAGGACGGATTTGTGACTGTTCGGGGAGGGGGAAGTGCTAAGCGCACACCCGTAGCGCACCAAACTCTTCACGTCCAGAACAGGTTTTCTCCCCTCAGCGCCACACCGGCTGAACCTGATACTCTGGTGATTGGAAGCTCCATAGTTAGGGACGTGAAGATCCCAGCAGCTTTGGTTAGGTGTTATCCGGGGGCCAGAGTTGGTGACATCGAAGGTAACCTTAGGCGCTTAAAGCAGGGAGGGAGGCGGTTCCGTCGGATCGTGATCCACGCGGGTGGTAACGATGTCCGGCGGAGACAGTCAGAGGTTCTCAAATTGCAAGTAGGCGCGGTGTGTGAATTGGCTAAGTCGATGTCAGATACCGTAATATACTCTGGTCCTCTGCCCAAATCTAGATGGTGCGAGCAAAATGATGTTGGATATGTCAATAATTGGAGCGCCTTTTGGGGAAAGCCCAAGCTCATGCGCAGGGATGGCATACGGGGTCGACCCGTCATTCCGACACACCGCCATTCCGACACCCCGTCATTCCGACACACCGCCAATCCGACACACCGTCATTCCGACACTTTTTGGTACCGCTATTCCGACAATCGTTTTGAGCGTATCTGTTTGCCCTCGGCTTTTGTCCCGTATTTCGTGAGAATAGCTGATAAGATAGAGGCGTATTAACGATCCTCATGGCGCTAGAGGAGTCAGCTCAGCGTCTCCTTCCCTGTTCATCCCCGCTCTGAGAGAGTCCCCGCTGTCGGCCCATCTATGCGCATGTCTCAGTACCTCTGGCTCGTGCCGTGAGATGGTTTTGGGCAAAGGCAGTGACAGGTGCGGGCTAGTCTGTATTTTACAACAAAGCGCTGAAGTTCGACGTGTGCGTTTTACACTCAGACACTGGAGCTGTCGCTCAAGGCTTTAAAGAGACTGAAAAGTGGATGCACCGCTCACAGCGCTGACCAAGCCACGCGCTCCCCTTCGTTCAAAACACTGTCCAAAACAAGTCCTTCTCCACGAAGCAGCGCGCATGGGGGTGTGTACAGTATGTGGGGCACTGAGCTTTTACGCATAATGGACACGCATATGACGCGCCCCACGGACAGCGCTCCAGATAACCTGGAGCCCATCATTAGACTCGCATTTACAGAAATATAAGTCAGTTGTTTTTGTTGTAAAATGTGATTGTGCTTTTACCTTTTTTCAGATATTAATTATTTTTATTCTATTCAGGGCGCGTGCGTCATTGTGCATTGATGTCCTACTTTATGCGCCACTCATAATTAAACTGTCCCACTCAAACTTAGCATTTTTATAACTTGAACTTTAATTTTATGCATTTCTGATTTGGACTAAAAACGAAAAAATAAATAAACTAATAATATTAACCTAAACAAAAATGATCAAAGGCATGTAGCCTTCGATCCATGGTTATTCTGTCTCAAAGTACATTTGGAAAAACACAACGTATGGTTGTTTAATTGTGTTTCCCGCAATTGGAATCAATAGAAAATATTGAAACGTGTAATGGCTAATAAATGGGGAGGAAATACTGCTAAAACAACGTCCAAATATTTTGTTTACTGCTTTCTGATATGCTACCGGTTAACGCGGCCGCAGTGTTCGTTGTTCAACATCTACGTCCTGCGTCTCGGCAGCACATTTTGTTTATTATTATTTTTGTTTATTTATATTCTATATTGCGTCCTCACTCCTCTCTCAATGCCGCTGCCCATTACGCATTGTGCGTCTGCCTTAAAATGTCCCCACACTGAGGCGACGGTGACTGAATGGAATTAAGAAGAGCTTTTTTAAATAAAAAAAAACAGTGTTTGTGCCACTGTTTTATTATTGCAGTTATGAGGAAGACGAGTAGACTAAAAGAAACACGTGCCAACGCTGCCTGCGATCGGGGACACTTACGCACAGGCATTGTGCAGGTCTCTTCATTCATCAGGCAAAATGTAAAACAATAATGATGCCCCAACACAAAGTTAGCCGCCTATAGTATTCTCTGGGGCCGGTCACAGCGGAGGGTGCAGGAAGGGGTTACTGGTCGGGGACACAAGGAACTGGTAGAGTTTTTGGAGCAGAGCGATGCGTCAGTCTGCACAGAGACAGCCAGTGCGCGTCTGTCCTGCAGACAAAGGTGCAGACCGCGCAGTAGACACTGAATGATAAGGACCGTCGGGTGGGCTAAGGACAAAAGTGGGTGTTCACTGGTCCACCCGTGGTGCCGCGTAATTGTGCCATAAGCCCTGATCACTGGACATGTTGGCATGTTTCCTTTGCTGCTCTTCCTAATCGTTCTCATTTAATATGGATCGTTTTTATGTCAACTGCATTAATAAAACAGCGGCACAAATACTGTTCAACATCATTCAATCACAGCGGCCTCAGTGGTGCCTCTTGGAGCATCAGACAGCCGACGCACAGTGCGTAATGAGCGCATGACAGGCGGCGGCACTGAGAGAGGAGTGAGGACGCAATGCATGTGTTGCTCCATTCGTAAAAAGATTCCCAATTTAACGTGCATATGGCTGGAGTGCAGCCATCAGAAGAAAAAAACGTGCTGAGAGCTAGGAGCGCTGTGGCACGAGCCGCTGCACTTGGCTCTCCGTACACCGCGTGATGGAGTACGGACTCCTCCAGCATCAGCTATTCTCAGGGTTTTGTTTTCTGCCCAGACAACACGGGAGCCGCGAGAGGGAACCGTGTAGAGACATAAAGAAAATAACACTGCATTATCTGGTCCTATAGGCTCTTGTGATCGTGACACTTCATTTTCGAAATCTTTTGTCTTGTGTGAGTGGATGTGAGCGTAAATATAGTTAATTCTAGTAGGCCCACGTATTTTTGATAATTATCTTTTGTGTCGGAATGGCGGGACGTTGCACAAAAGATAAAAGTGTCACCACTCCGACAAAGGGGGGGAAAAAATGTCGGAGTGCCGGGACGTTTGATAATAAATGGAAACACCGCCACTCCGACAATTAGACCTCAACGTCGGAGTAGCGGTGTGTCGGAATGGCGGGGTGTAACCATGGCATACATCCAAATTTGGATGGTGCATCCCTTTTATCTACGAATATGGCCGATAGCCTTAGTCGCGGCCCAAATGGACGGTCCAGATATGAGCCCCGGGCGCAGAGCAGTAGTGTAGAACACTCCTCTGTAACCACCGACCCTGCTCCCGGATTGTCACAAATCATCAAGTGTGTAGATTCTCCAGAACAAATAAAGACTGTGTCTGTCCCCCGTAAACCAAAAACTAAAATATCAAAAGCTCACATAACAAACGCTGGCGTGCGACCAAATAACTTAATACAAATACCAGAACAAATAAAGACTGTGTCAGTCCCCGTATACCAAGCACTAAAACATTAAAAGCTCACAAAACAAACGCTGGCATGCGACCAAATAACTTAATACAAATACCCAAGAGTAAACTTAACATTAAACAAAACAATAAACAAAGTGCTAAGCACATAACATGTGGGTTGTTGAATATTAGATCAATCTCATCAAAGTCCTTTTTAGTAAATGACTTAATTTGCGATAACAACTTTGACCTTCTCGCCCTGACTGAAACATGGCTTCAGCAGGATGACTATGTTAGGCTTAATGAATCTACCCCTCCTAGTTATGTTAATTTTCAGGCTGCTAGAACCACAGGCCGAGGTGGTGGGGTTGCAGTGATATCACACTCTAATCTTGTTCTAAATCCCAAAAATAACCTAAAGTTTAATTCGTTTGAAAGTCTAACACTGTCTCTTACCTGTCCCAAATGGAAAAATCAAAAAGCTTTACTACTTGCTATTATTTATCGACCTCCTGGACCCTATTCAAACTTCTTAGCAGAGTTTTCTGAGTTTTTAGCTAGTATAGTGTTGGATTGGAATAAAATTATAATAGTAGGTGATTTTAACATTCATGTTGATAATAATAGTGATTGTCTGAGCAAGGCATTTAGTGCCCTACTAGATGGGGTTGGCTTTACACAAAATGTGAATCAACCTACTCACTGTCATAAACACACTCTTGATCTGGTTTTAACATATGGGATTGAAATTAGCGACCTAAACATTCTCCCTCAGAATCCCGCGCTTTCTGACCATTTTCTAATTACATTCAAGTTCCTAATCGAAGATTATACTAATCCACATGATAAAATTCAATTAAAACGTACACTATCTGAAAAAGCTGTGTTAAAATTTAAAGAAATGATCCAGCCAGTCTTTAATACTATGTCTATAGAGAATAGCTCGCTTATTGATTTAAATGAAAGTGATCAGTTTGTCGACAGTGCACACTAAAAACCGCCCTTGATGTTGCGGCCCCACTGAAACAGAAAGTTGTTCGGCCTAGGTACGTCACTCCCTGGTATAATGCAGAAACACGCGCGCTTAAGCAAAAGACTTGCAAATTAGAACGGTTATGGCGCAATTCTAGCACTGAGCAATCTCTTAGATCTTGGAAAAATAGCCTACTCGCCTATAAGCAAGCCATGAGAAAGCAAAAACTAATTACTACTCTTCATTAATTGAAGTAAATAAAAATAACCCTAGGTTTCTTTTTAACACGGTAGCCCGGCTAACAAACAGTCACAGCGCAGTAGTGCCTTCCATTCCTGATACCCTTAGCTGCGATGACTTCCTTAAATTCTTTAATGATAAAATCACAACCATTAGAAATAAAATAAATGATAAGCTTCCCTTGTCTTGTTCTAATCTAAATCCAGCTGTAGAATCATTGTCTCCTTTTGAAGTTTTAGACAGGTTCATAACTGTAGATGAGGCTGAGGTATTATCAATCATTATGTCTTCAAAACCGTCAACTTGTCTTCTAGATCCAATCCCAATTAAACTCCTCAAAGAAATTACTCCTGAAATCTCAGATACCATATTGAAAATAATTAACTCGTCTTTAGAAAATGGGTATGTGCCAAAGTCCTTTAAATATGCTGTTATCAAACCACTTTTGAAAAAACCCAATCTCGATCCTGATATTTTAGCAAACTATAGGCCTAATTTGCCTTTCATTTCAAAAGTCCTTGAAAAAGTAGTGGCTAAGCAGCTTTGCAGCCACCTACAGGACAATAGTTTATTTGAAAAATTTCAGTCAGGATTCAGAACTTATCATAGCACAGAGACCGCCTTAGTCAAAGTTACCAACGACCTGTTATTAGCAGCTGACGCCGGATTAGCTTCAATCCTAGTTCTGTTAGACCTTAGTGCCGCCTTTGACACAATCGACCACAATATTCTCCTGCAGAGGTTAGAAACTGACGTAGGCATTAGGGGAACAGCCCTCTCTTGGTTTAAATCTTACTTATCTGATAGGCACCAATTTGTTAATGTAAACCAACAGTCCTCACCGTGTTCCAAAGTTTATATTGTACATGCTTCCACTAGGTAACATAATCCGAAATCACAATATAAATTTCCACTGCTACGCGGACGACACACAGCTGTACTTATCAATGAAACCAGGTCAGACAGATAAATTAGATACGCTTAGTTCCTGCGTAAAATCCATTAACACCTGGATGACTGTAAATTACCTCCTCCTTAACCCTGATAAAACCAAGGTTATTATATTAGGTCCTCAAAAACTGAGAGAGTCTTTATCTCAGCAGATCATCTCCCTGGATAATGTTAGTGTATCGACGAGCTCTACAGTAAAAAACCTTGGAATTCTGTTTGACCAAGACCTCTCTTTTAAAACACATATAAACCAGGCTTGTAAAATTGCGTTCTTTCACCTGCGCAACATTGCTAAAATACGAAATATCCTACCTAAGAGTGATGCAGAAAAACGTATTCATGCCTTTGTTTCATCAAGGCTGGACAACTGTAACTCCCTGCTAGCAGCGTGTCCTAAAAGTTCCTTAAAAAGTTTTCAATTAGTTCAAAATGCAGCTGCAAGATTGTTAACGCGTACAAAAAGAAGAGAACACATTACACCTGTGCTAAAGTCTCTCCATTGGCTTCCTGTTGAATTTAGAATCAAATTTAAAATCCTGCTCCTCACATTTAAAGCCATAAAGGGTATGGCTCCGCTTTATCTCCAAGACACTATCGTTCCATATCAGCCAACCAGAGCACTCCGCTCTCAAAACTCAGGGCTACTAGTGATTCTTCGGGTCTCCAAAATCACTGTAGGTGGAAGAGCCTTTAGCTACCAAGCTCCGGTTTTATGGAATAAACTCCCAACTCACGTTAAAAAAGCAGACACAGTCCCTACATTTAAGACTAGGCTCAAAACGTACCTCTTTGAATTAGCTTATGATCAGGTCAGTTAGGTAAAGCTCTAACTGAAGTAAAAGCTGCCTTAGGAGAAACACTGCTGTGGGAAGTACGGTACACTGAGCGCTATCCTCTTCTTCTTCTTACTGCAAACTTTGTCTTATTATGATACAATATTTATCTTATCTGTAGTCTGTTCATTACTATTCACATGGTGTCTCCTGTCCCACTCCCCTTGGGAGTGCCTGTCTAGATCGAATGGAGGAACCCGGCTGAACGGAGGAACCCTGCCTACTGGATTGACAACAAGGACTGGATGGTCTCGATCCTGGCCCTTCTGCTGAGGGGATCCCATCGGCCTGGGTCTCTATAGCCTGTCCGTCCATGGGAGTGGATCTTTCCAGCTTCTGTGGTTCTCCCCGAGGTTTCTCGTTTCTCCCACCGGGTTTTTGAGTTTTTCCTTGCCGTGCTGGAGAGTCTAAGGACAGGGGACACCCGCGCCGCTCGTCGCCACCTACTGCTGACGCTTATTTGGACATTATGTTTGCCTGGATACTTGATTTAAATGTTGTAATCTGTAAAGCACTTTGTGATGCCTTTGGTATGAAAAGCGCTTTATAAATAAAGTTTGATTGATTGATTGATTGATATAATATACAGTATATATATATTTTTTTTTTGTTTTGTTTTTGTTTTTGTTTTTTGTTTATTAATGTCAGTATAATATCTAATAAAAATCTATATTGTAGGCTTAGTCTATTGGATACAAAATGTGGTTATACTCAGGGAGGTGGTGCGGGGGGCGGGCGCACGTGCTGGCTGTGTTGTCATGTTTAAGCAGCATGGTGAGGCTTTGATACTGGCGGCGCCACAGTGAACATCGCTATTCACTCTATCTCTCAGGACAGTGTTTCATTTACAGTGGATAAATAAGCAGTTTGGTTCCTGTTACTGCGTAAAAACTAGCTTTTGTAAATGCAGCGCGTTGTTTATGAACAACGAGGCGGAGGAGGAGAGAGAGACGACAAAGAGGAGACAGAGACATTGAGCTGCGGCTCGGGCACGTAACCTGCCCCACGCCGCGCACATCTCTGGCCTGCCCAGGACCCAGGTATGTGCACTACTGCTGCGTGCACGTGTGCCGTGCGCATAGCCGCGTACCTCCCACACATGGTGCTGCTGCTGAAAGCACTGCACAGATGCTCCTATCCGAGCCTTAAATAAATCATTTACGTCGGGTTTGTTTCGGGCTCGGGCCGACAATTCAAGTTAATTGCTCGGGCTCGGGCCGGGCTTTAGGCCCGCGGGCTCGGGTCGGGCTTGATTTTTTGGGCCCGAGCGAACCTCTACTCCACATGAACGCGAACTGGTGCTGGACAAGTTCCAGTCAGTGGTGCATCATATTCAAATCAACATCAGGGATTCCCTGGACGTTTCACCAGATGCCTTCATGGTCCTCTTCAGGGGCAGGAATTGCAGAAAGCTTGGCTTCAACCTTGTAATCTTTCACTCTCCTAATGTTTGAAAAAATTTAAATATATGTTTATTGAAATACGTGTCATGTTTTGAGCTGCAATTACATGTCATATTAATTGTATTGTTCACTTCAGGTATAAAAGCTGCAATGGAAATGGAGAGGATAGTTTGCAACCCCAGACTTCTCAAGGATATTTGTCAACTTTCTTCTTCCTACCAAACATCTACCATTGAGGCATGTGGCAGGGCTCGTATGGCCGATAGTGTTAATAACGGCACAAACAGGTCCTATGTGTGTATAACACCATTTTATTTTACAAAGGACAAACGACGTTCCCAAACATGCGACCCAAACGGTGTACACTACAACAACAAAACAGTAATTACAATATACACAATATTTACAATAATGAGGCAAACCAGGCTCTCATAATTACCTTCCTTGTAGGCAGACCAACACAGACTGGATCACGAGAGGGGGCGCCCCTCTTTTATACCCTTGGCCCCTCCCCTCAGCCAATCATCACAAAAACTACTGTTTCTACTTTAAACAGTATCTGACAGTCATACTTAATTTATTACACACATAAAATAAACCTTTAAACTAAACTAGTATGTCCCTGAGCCCTGTAACTGCTACCCAAAACTACTACTATTATGTTAATGAAAAAGGGTTGGGCGTGTGATGACGTCACATGCCGGCGTCCCGCGCATGACGCAATATGCCCGGAAGTACGCAGGCGCTTGGGTTGCCCGTGGGGACAGAGACGGACAGAACGGAGTGTGGGGAAATGTTTGTTGTACAACGGAGCTATGGAAGGAAGATGGTTCAGCGACGGCCTAGTGTGCACCCAAGACCCCCGCGGTGGATATTTGAAAGATAACGTTCGCTAACGCGGAGCAGACGGAGGGGAACGGGGAACGGGAACCGGCAACAGGTGAGTGTAGATGTGTGCGTAGATGCGTGCGTGTGGGCTTAGGTGGGTGGCGGCAGGTTTCCCGCGGGCTTGGACGGGGTCACCCCATCACACCATCCACCTCCTCCCGGAGGTTGACCAAGTATTGGCAACCTGGAAAGGTAATCGGCAACCAAGTTCGACTTTCCCGACCGGTGTCTGACCACAAACCTGAAGGGCTGCAGCGACAGGTACCAACGCTTCAATCTGCTGTTGTGGTCCTTCATGGAGTTGATCCACGTGAACGCTCGATGATCCATCTCCAGGTCAAACTCTCTGCCAAGCAGGTAGTACCTCAGGCTCTCCAGAGCCCATTTGATGGCAAGTCCTTCCTTCTCAACCACAGAGTATCTGGTCTCTCAAGGCAACAACTTGCGGCTCAGGTACAACACGGGCTGCTCCGCTCCGGACTCGCCTCGGACAAGGACTGCCCCTAGGCCTACCTCCGAGGCATCCACCTGCACCAAGAAGCGACGGCTGAAGTCAGGACTGCGCAACACCGGAGAGGAACAGAGGAGAGTTTTCAGTGTGCCGAAGGCAGTTTCACACTCTGCAGTCCAAGTCACTGGGTACCGCTGGTCTTTCATGGTCAGGGCAGTGAGTGGGGCTGCAATCGTGACAAATTGCGGCACAAACCTCCGATACCACCCAGCCAGGCCCAAGGATCGCACCTCCTTCTTGGTCCGAGGACGAGGACACTTCTGGATAGCTTCAACCTTATCCATCTGGGGTCGTACCTCTCCTATTCCCAGCCGATAGCCCAGGTATCTGGTTTCGTGGCGGGCCCACTCACATTTGGAGACATTCAAGGTCAGTCCGGCACCCTCAATCTTCCCCAGGATGATACTCAGGTGCTGGATGTGGTCCTCCCAGGAGCTACTGAAAATCACCACGTCCAGGTAAGCTGCACTGAACGCTTCACAGCCCTGAAGAGCTCTGTCCATAAGGCGCTGGAAGGTTGCAGGGGCGCCACGGAGACCGAAAGGCATCACTGTGAACTGGAACAGCCCGGCTGGTGTCCTGAACGCAGTGTAGGGTCTACTGGAGGGCTCCAGCGGCACCTGCCAATAGCCTTTACACAGGTCCAGAGTGGTGATGAAGGTCGCAGAGCCAATGCGGTCCAGGAGGTCATCTATCCGCGGCATAGGATACGCATCAAACTCTGAGATGGCATTGAGCTTCCGAAAATCAATGCAAATGCGCAGAGACCCGTCCTTTTTGAAGACAATGACGACCGGACTACACCACTCTGAGGTTGACGGCTCAACGACTCCAAGTTCTAGCATCGACTCCACCTCCTTCCTGAGTTGTGCCACCAGTTGCTGGGGAACGCGGTAAGGCCGTTGGTGGACAGGGTTGCGGTCCTTCAGCCGAATCACATGCTCAATCAGGGTGGTCCTGCCAGGTTCCGTGGTGAAGAGAGATGACTTCTCCTGGAAGATCTTCTGAAGGTCGGCCGCCTGACCAACCGAGAGGTGAGCGACGAGAGGTTCGGAGGCTTTGGTCACTACCGGCACACCAGGGTCCTCCTCTTCCTCCACATCCACCTTCCTCACCAGGAATGCCGTATCCGGAGTAGTTGGGGATACTTCCTGGTAGGTCTGCTTGGGCCTCTTCTTATCGGTTGATGCACCTCGTAGGTAACAGGTCCCATCCGTCTGGTGATGGTGTATGGGCCTTGCCACTTGGCCAACAACTTACTGCTGGAGGAGGGAAGCAGTAGAAGGACTTTCTGGCCTGGCTGGAAGTCTCTTCGCCTGGCCTGCTGGTCATACCAGGTCTTCTGCTTCTTTTGAGCCTCCTTCAGGTTCTCCTCAGCCTCGACTCGGTACCTGGACAGCCGATCCCTCATTTGCAGCACGTACTGGATAACACCCCGCTCACTGGCCTTGGGTTCCGATGCAGTCCATGCTTTACCCAGCAAATCCAAGGGTCCTTGCACATCCCACCCGTACAGGAGCTCGAAGGGCGAAAATCCAGTGGAAGCCTGTGGTACCTCCTGGTAGGCAAAGAGAACGAATGGCAACCATCTGTCCCAGTCCCTCCCGGTGTCACTCACAAACTTCTGAAGCATCCTCTTCAGCGTCTGGTTGAACCTTTCGACGAGGCCATCCGTCTGAGGATGATAAGGGGTAGTTCGCAAGGCGGTGATCCCCAACTGCTTGTGAAACAGCTGCAACAAGCGAGAGGTGAAATTAGTCCCTTGATCCGTCAGGATTTCATCTGGGATCCCAACTCTAGAGAACAACTGGACCAGGCAACGGAGAACAGCAGGAGCAGTGATGGTACGTAAAGGAAACGCCTCGGGATATCTGGTGGCATAATCGCAGACTACGAGAATGTACTGGTGACCCCGTGCGCTTTTGACTAACGGGCCAACAATGTCCATTGCTATCCTGCAGAATGGGGTTTGGATAACTGGGAGCGGGTGAAGAAGTGCCCTATCCGATTTGCGGACCGGAGATGTCATTTGGCAGGTGACGCAGTATGTGCGGATGTCATGGTACATACCGGGCCAATGAAAACGAGCACTGACACGTAAGTAGGTCTTGTGACGGCCAAAATGCCCTGCCCAGGGGAGCGTATGCGCAACATGCATTACCAATTGTCTACAAGGCGCAGGGACAACCAGACGTTTTTGAGCATTGCTATTGACATACAACTCACTATCCACTATGATAAACTGTTCTTTGCCAGTAACATTAGCATTAGCGTTGACTTTAGCATTTGCTTTTTCAAAACAGGTTTTTAAAGTCACATCCTGCCTCTGTAACTCTGCAATATTCTCTGGTACTTTCCACAGTTCATCAACATTTAGGCTGTCCGAAACCTTGTCATTTAGCATTAGCTGTTTTTCAAAACGCCTTTGGCGCTTGGACTTTCTTGGCCCTTTGGTGCCCCCCTCAAAAAGGCTATCATCAAAGTTTGCCAAGGGTTCCAAACCCTTTTTAGCTTGGGACCTAGTTACCACAGGACATGAAACATTGCCAGTTACATCACAAACATCGTCTTTTTTTTTTAAAGGCTCAGGAGCACAGGTAAGTCAGTGCCCAAAACCAAGTCAACAGGTACATTTTCCACCACCGCAACAGTCATTAAGTACGATTGATCATCAACCACCACAGTCACTTCAGCTTTCGGATACGCATTACTATCCCCATGGACACAAACAATGTCAGTTTTTTCCACATAATCAATACAGTTTACAGGCACCAAGTGCTTCTTCACCAAAGAGGTAAAACTGCCACTATCCAACAGTGCGGTCACCTGTTGGCCATTCACAGTCACAGTTCTCAATGTATGCTCCTTCAAGCCCTGGTTAGTAAACAGTTCACCCTCTGTCCAAGGTGCATAGCAAGCACCAGTGAGCTTGTCCCTTCGAGCTGGACACACTGAGGCTTTATGTCCCTGTTGCTGACAGTAATAGCAAACAAAAGGCTTACCGGTTGCTGGCTGGTTTGCGGCCGGGCTGGGTGTACCTCGTGAGTCATAGCTTGTCTCTCTGTTGGACCGGGCCGGACCAGACTGCGAGGCCGCTCCCGACACTGAGCTGGTGAAGCGTGGAGGTCCTCCTCGACGTGCGTTCCGGTGCTGCAACGCCAGCTTTGTGGCAGTCAGGCCATCCTGAGGTTCGTGCTCCTTGACCCAGGTGCGGACGTCGGCAGGTAGGACGCAGAGTAATTGCTCCAGGATGATGATCTCCCCGATTTGCTCCTTGCTGAGCTGTTCCGGACGAACCCACCGCCGGTAAAGGCCCTTCAGACGATGGTAGGTCTCGGTCGGCGTCTCTCCCTGCGGGACAGTAGGGGAACGAAACCGCTGTCTGTATGTTTCTGAGGATATGTTGAACTTAGCAAGCAAGGCAGCCCTCAAATCCACGTAGCAGTGCGCCTCCTCCTCATCCATGGCTGTATATGCCTCCAAAGCCTTTCCCGACAGGAGTGGCACAAGGCGGCAAGCCCACTCAGCCTCTGGCCATCTCCAAGTCCTTGCTATTCTTTCAAAGCGCAACAGATAGTTCTCGATATCCTCCCCCATCCGGTAAGGCGGAATTTTCAGCTCCCCCACGTACGGTAAAAAAATCTATATCTAAAAATCTATATTGTAGGCTTAGTCTATTGGATACAAAATGTGGTTATACTCAGGAAGGTGGTGCAGGGGGCGGGCGCACGTGCTGGCTGTGTTGTCATGTTTAAGCAGCATGGTCAGGCTTTGATACTGGTGGCGCCACAGTGAACATTGCTATTCACTCTATCTCTCAGGACAGTGTTTCATTTACAGTGGATAAATAAGCAGTTTGGTTCCTGTTACTGCGTAAAAAGTAGCTTTTGTAAATGCAGCGCGATGTGTATGAACAACGAGGCGGAGGAGGAGAGAGAGACGACAAAGAGGAGACAGAGAAATTGAGCTGCGGCTCGGGCACGTAACCTGCCCCCACGCCGCGCACATCTCTGGCCTGCCCAGGACCCAGGTATGTGCGCTACTGCTGCGTGCACGTGTGCCGTGCGCATAGCCGCGTACCTCCCACACATGGTGCTGCTGCTGAAAGCACTGCACAGATGCTCCTATCCGAGCCTTAAATAAATCATTTACGTCGGGTTTGTTTCGGGCTCGGGCCGACAATTCAAGTTAATTGCTCGGGCCGGGTCGGGCTTTAGGCCCACGGGCTCAGGTCGGGCTTGATTTTTTGGGCCCGAGCGAACCTCTACTCCACATGAACGCAAACTGGTGCTGGACAAGTTCCAGTCAGTGGTGCATCATATTCAAAATCAACATCAGGGATTCCCTGGACGTTTCACCAGATGCCTTCATGGTCCTCTTCAGGGGCAGGAATTGCAGAAAGCTTGGCTTCAACCTTGTAATCTTTCACTCTCCTAATGTTTGAAAAAATTTTAATATATGTTTATTGAAATACGTGTCATGTTTTGAGCTGCAATTACATGTCATATTAATTGTATTGTTCACTTCAGGTATAAAAGCTGCAATGGAAATGGAGAGGATAGTTTGCAACCCCAGACTTCTCAAGGATATTTGTCAACTTTCTTCTTCATACCAAACATCTACCATTGAGGCATGTAGGAACCGATAACGTAATAACGGCCGATAACGTAATAACGACCCATAACGTAATAAATTTGACCAGTTTCAAATGTAATAAGCCGATAACGTAATAACGGGCCGATAACGTAATAACAGTGGTGAGCCGATAACGTAATAAGTTATTACGTTATTGGCTGGTTATTACGTTATCGGCCTTCCAATGAGAAAATCCTTTGAAAATGTAATAACTACAGCCAATAATGTAATAACAACATTAATCAAGTTATTTGATGTATCAACACAATGTGGCTACTTTTTCATGTCTTCTTTTGGGTTTGTGCAATATGCTAACAAGGAAGACACACACTTTATTTTCTTTAAAAGCATTTAATTATAACATCATGCAAGAATGGAAAAAAATATATGGCTATGTAGAACTCGCACATTTATGTCAGTGTCACACCTCCTGTGAGCAATAATTGTTGAAATGCAAAGTAATAGCTACATCTACACACACTCGAATGCCTTCGAGCCATTGGGTGCGGGGTTTGCCTCGTGGTCGTCTCCAGCCTGCGGCCCGCGGGTCAAACTGGAGAATGGCTCTAGTCGGATGGTGAGGAGGGAGGCGGAGAACATGGCCGAACCAGCAGGTGCGACGTTGCGCAGCCAGGCAGGATGCCCTGGGCTAGCACGTGCGGGCTCTAAGCACCTCGTTGGAAACCTGCTGGGACCACATGATGTTCTCGATGGTTCTGAGAGCCCTGCTATCAAATCCATCTATTCTTGTAGCCAGAGTCTTGTTTAAAGGCCAAGTCTCTGAGCCATATAGCAGGATGGAGAGTACTGCAGGGCTGTACATCTGGAGCTCCGTCTTGCGTGAGATGGTCTGGTGCCGCCAGAGTGGTTTCCAGAGAGACTGCAGAGCTGATGCAGCCAGGGCTCTTCTGCGGATGATCTCTGGTTTTAGGTGCCCGTTGTCTGTCACTACGGATCCCAGATACACAAAGTTCTTGACAGGCAATGTCATTACCAAGCCACAGGGGAGGTGGATCCGGTCCGACACTGACATACATGAACTTGGTTTTCGTCAAGCTTCTCTGCCTCTTCACTGTAATTTCTTTATTTGAATTGGGACAGTGCACATTAATCAACATGTGTTTTTTTAACATGTAAATGTGCCGGAGTTAGCCATATAGGCTAATTTTCATCCGTAGTCCCATGGCAGGTTGATGTCAAGAGAGGTAGAATAGGACATATAACAGGCACAAACATACAGCAAAACACTATCACAGAAACATAAAAAGACAGTGAATGAAGAATAACAACATATAGTTAAAAATGCAAGAAATAGGTAAATTTTTTAAACTAAAAAATCAGAAAGGGACAATACACACAACACCACAATCTTCCACACAGCAAGACATGTATCAGTGGTTTGTGACTTTAGACCATGTTGTGTTCACATGTTTGATTGTCCAAAGCCACTTCTTCACAGAGTTCCTAAAAATGTGAAATGAGGTCAGGTTCCTCAATTCTGTTGGAACCAAGTTCCAGGAGTGTGCTGCGCGTACTGAGTAGGCAGATTGTCCAAATGAAGTCTTTCTAAATGGGATTCTACAGTCTCCTCTACTGGATGAGCGTGTGTTTGTATTTACATTCAGCTGCATAAACTCCTGTAATGGAGGCGGTGCAAGTCCATTTAGGGTTTTATAGACCATAAATAGATGCCCAGAGTGTCTCTTAGCTGGCTATAGGATGTGCTGAGCAGGATAGTGTCGTCAGCGTACTCCAGGTCAGTCAGGTGGTAGCTGCCGGAGGACACTCCGGGGACCAATTCACAAACACTGGACATCAGATGGTCAATGATGCAGTTAAAGAGTTCAGGAGCAGCCACACAGCCCTAGCAAACGCCACTGAAGATGGGAAACCAGTCGGAGTCTCTGCCGTTGATACACAGCTCAAAGGCAGCCTTCAGATCCATAACCCGATGTAGAGATGGCGGTCTTTACGGAATTCCTAGGTCTTCTCTATCAGCATACGAACGGCGGGGATGTGGTCTGTTGTGGAGCAGTTAGGCATGAAGCCAGCCTGCTGGGGACGGCGTCTGCTTCTGATGGATGGGAAAGCGCGGGTGAGCAAGATCCTGGTGAAGAGCTTGCCGGGGATGGAGAGAAGGGAGATGCCTCTGTGGTTGCCGCAGACTAGCCTGTCACCCCAATCCTCTCTGTCTCCCACACCTGATTGAATATGTGGGCAACCCACTCGACGATGCTATCACCACCTGATTTCAGCATCTCAGCGGTTATTGCACAGATGCCGGGGGCTTTCCAGTTATTAAGTTTTTTCAGAGCGGCTCCGACTTCCTCGGGTGTGACAGGGTCTGTACAGCAGACGTCACTAGGGGCTGCAGCGTTAGCGGCCGATAAGATGGTGGGATCATGGTAGCACAGCGGTTAGCACTCTCGCTTCACAGCTAGAAGGTCCAGGTTCGATTCCCACCTGGACGGGGCCTTTCTGTGCAGAGTTTGCATGTTCTCCCCGTGTCTGCGTAGGTTTCCTCCGGGTACTCCGGTTTCCCCTACCACTAAAAACACGTACAATAGGCCAGGATGAATGAGAGCGGTTGAGAGTGCGCATGGGGGACGACAGATGCAAATTAGCCCAAGGCTACAATCCGTTGTGGCTTGTTTACATGCATGAGACCCATGTATGTTCATTAACATGCACTGTCCTGACCAAATAAACCAATAAATTAATAAATCAGCCTGGGTGGTACCGTGCTGAAGAAGGAGGCCGAAGTGCTCTTTCCAGCGTTCGAAGCAGTTTGCTTCAGTTGTTATGAGGTTGCCATCAGAGTCTTTCACCAGGGCTGTCTTGATGCGTGGGCCATTACGGGCTTGGCGCAGCAGGCTGAAGACACGGCTCATGTTGTTGTTAATGGCCGCGGACTCTAGGTGTTTAGCTTCCGCTTGCCAAAACTTTTTCCTATCCAATCGGTCGATGATGTCGAGTGACCTCTCCGATATCCAAGGCTTATGTGGGGAGGGTCGCAAGCATCCGACGACATTGTGAGCTGACTGGATGACACTGTCCTTGAAGGTCTGCCCGTTCACCTTGTCAGTAGCCAGGTTATCAAAGGTGCGGCGGATGGCGCAACTGAAGTCTGTGGCGATGTTGGGATCGCTGAGTAGAGAGGAGTCCAAGCAGGGCTGAGTCTTGGCGTGCTGGTTGGCTCGCAGCTTTAGCTTGAGCTGGGCCACCAGCAGCCGATGGTCTGTGTTGCCAAGCTCTCCACCTTGGTACACACGGCAGTGTGCTGGCGCCCATCACCAATGGAATAAGTAAATACACCCCTGTATTAAATATCTGGCTGACCCTTCTTTTGTAGCAATAACTGCTTTTCTGTCGTTGCAGATTAGACGCTCACAATGATCAGGATGAATCTTGGACCATTTCCCTTTATAAAACTGCTGCAGTTCAGTGAGATTCAGGCGGTGTACTTACTTCTTCCACGCTGTCCTGTGAATGTTTACATGTTATGGCCAATAAAAATATGATCAAATGTAAATGTTTGGTGGTATTAGTTCAGGCAGACACTGTTCACTCATTCCTGTGATTTTAATGAAGATCAGACCACATTTAGTGACCAATTTAGGGAGAAATGTGAGAAATTCCACATTTCTCGTCACTGTATATATACACACACAGAACTTAGTTATGTAAATTGTTGGCTCTGTTGAACAATGTTAAACAGCATGGAACAGTTGAACATTGGCATAGGCTACATATTAATAACATCAAAAGCATTCAGCACCTGCAGTAGCCATACCAAAAAAGAAAGAAAGTATAGCCTTCGAGGTTAGCTAATTTGTGACCATCTCAACCCAAATTACAAAATGTAAATTTACTCAAGGCGTTTGTATAAATCAGTGTTTGTCTGATATGTCATTGAGACCTAACCATCGGATGACAAGCTACGACCCAAAAATAGTCCAGAAAAGTGCAGTTCTAGGAACAGCAAAATACTACGCAGAACCCGCAAGCTCCCAGGCCAACGGTAGAGGACCTGAGCTTGAAGGAGACCACCCGCGGAGGGTGAGGACAAGTTTATATATATATATCAATCAATCAATCAAACTATCAAACTTTATATATAAAGCGCTTTTCATAACGAAAGGTATATATATATATATATATATATATATATATATATATATATATATATATATATATATACTGTATTACTGGAGGTGTGTTTATTTTTCAGCCTAACCACTCAATAACACTGACATAAATGTGCGAGTTCTATATAGCCATTTTTTTTTTTACAATCCTTGCATGATGTTATAATTAAATGCTTTTAAAGAAAAAAGAGTGTGTGTCTTCCTTGTTAGTATATTGCACAAACCCAAAAGAAGACATGAAATAGTAGCCACATTGTGTTGATACATCAAATAACTTGATTAATGTTGTTATTACATTATTGGCTGTAGTTATTACATTATCAAAGGATTTTCTCATTGCAAGGCCGATAACGTAATAACCAGCCAATAACGTAATAACTTATTACGTTATCGGTCAATCGTTATGACGTTATCAGCTCACCACTGTTATTACGTTATCGGCCCGTTATTACATTATCGGCTTATTACATTTGAAACTGGTCAAATTTATTACGTTATGGGTCGTTATTACGTTATCGGCCGTTATTACGTTATCGGTTCCTACAAGGCATTTCAAGGTTTATTGAACCACTTTTTTCCCAAGATGATCTCCTTTTCCTTCAATGGAATGGAATGCAGGTAAACAGATCTATTATTCACTGACGTTTTTAGTTGTCATGTGTGTCACCGCAAATGTTATGTCTGTACATTTTAACAAAATATTTATTATTTTTTCAGGACAACACTAGCAGCCCTTCACTTCAATGAGAATGCCCACAGAGCTCAGTCTGTGACGGAGGATGGTGAACCAGTTTATGGACTTCATTATCCCAAGTACAAGGAGGGTGGCTACATCGTCAGGTAGATCCTCGAGGAAGCCACCTACGGTAAATCTGCCTTGCTGAAAAAATTGTACACGAGTGGCTCCGATCACAAGACGACCCACAAGTGGGTCGTCTTGTGATCGGAGGATTGGTGGTTCGAATTCTGCAGATGCACACTGTCATTGTGTCCTTGGGCAAGACAGTTCACCCAATGCCTATGTGTGAGTGGTTGGAGGTGGTCGGAGTGACTGTTAGCGCATGTGAGGAGCCTTGCTTCTGTCAGTCTACCCCAGGGGAAACTGTGGCTACAAATGTAGCTTACCACCATCAGCATGGAGTGAATGACCCCCCTCCCTTTCATGTGTGAAGCGCTTTGGGTGTGACTTGTGTCATATGAAAAGCGCTATACAAATAAGATACAAATAAGATTCCCTTGTTAATGATAAATACTTCATACTATTTAAAATAACTTTACAGTTGTGCTCATAAATTTACATAATCTGGAAGATTTTTTTCATGGGCAGTTTCTGTTGTGGTCATGATTTGAAAAGACTAAACACACAGTTTTTAGACTAAAAATGGTTTCACATTCACATTCATATTCTATGAAAACAAAACAAAAAAATCACCAGAGCACAACTGTATTTGATGATTTATGTTTATGCTTGTGCTCTATAAATGTGTGCATGAATTTCATGACTGCATTTTCTTACCCAGTATAAAACATTTTCTTACAGGTTATGTGGATGATCTTCTCCAGATTGTCAGATCTATTTGCCAAGACAAGAACGAGAATTTGGACGAAGTTGCAGAGGTTTTGATTGAGCAACCTAAAAGGCTGCCCCTGAGCTCACAATGCGAAAAGCCAGACAAGGACCAGGCTGTGAAGGGTCACATATCACGTTTCACCACAAGCAGATGTTAATATTTATCATCAACTCTACTCGAAACCAGTCCCTCTCTTAGGCCTTTTAAATCAGTGGGTCAAAGACAACAATACCAGTCTGGGGGTCACACTGGATTCAGATTTTAGTTTTATTGCACATGTAAATAGGGTCACAAAGGCAGCATTTTATCACTTAAGAAACATTTCCAAAGTTCACCCTTTTTTAAATTTTAAAGATGCAGAGAATTTAAAGGAGCTGTATCATGCTATTTTAGCCATTCCAAAGTAAAGTATAGGCATTTATATGATATATTGTACCTCTATCACTATGGAGTAAGTATTTTTGGGGGGTATTTTCCCTACCCGGAAGACAAGACGCTTCGATTCAGTTAACTCCGCCCCTCTCCGCTCATTCCACATTTGCAGTATTATAAATATAAATATCGCTGCGATATGTTAAAAAAAAGTAGAAAAAGTTACTTCACATAATGCAGTTATAAGGAGTTGACATGTGCAACACAGTTTCATAAATGGCTAACAGACACGCTAACACACACGCTAACACACACGCTAACATGCGTTTTGATTGACTTACCGCTCAGCCTGGCCTCCCCATCAGGTTATGGGATCGCGTTGATTACAAAAGTTAATCCACTTTGATACTAATCCAAGGTTGGTTGATATAGTAGCTAGCTGAATCCCGGAAAGAAATTCCAACTTCTGGCGAGTGCACTCTTCTTTAGGAAGGTTGAATAGTCCTGTTCCTCTCGTAGCCAAACGCGCATCCGCCACATTATCGTTCGGTAAGAAAAAAGAACAGGCGGTGTCCAGAGTAGGTTAGAAAGAGCTCAGTCTTCGAAAACAAGACTTCTGCTCGGATCCATGGATCCTCCGGCCGGGGGTGCGTTTGTTTACCCTCCTGGGACAGCACAGACACGTCGGAGAGTTCCTTTTTTTATTTTTTTTAACCCTAACCCTATTTTTTATTTCTCTCTTACAACAAAAATAATGAAAACGCTGTTTTATAAATTAAAATCAGGCCATAAGGCATTACATTACAGACGTAGAGCACTTCCGTTCCTTTGTGACGACACAACTGAACAACTCAGTGGTTTACCAGGAGAGAGCAGGATTCAGGAGGATTACTTAGAACTGCGTGAAACAGTTTCCGGTTCAGCTGCAGCACAGCCCGAGCTCTCGTATTGTTCGTGGACTTTGAATTGCATCTATTGCTTGCTTGAAACAAACTGAAGAAAACAATTTACTGTACGTGGACTCTTGAAACGTTTGCAGCGCAAAGTCATTTATGGACATTGCTGGTGCCCATCACTCACCACGGTGAGTGATGGATGCCACAACTCTATGGAGTATACACCCCAAGCTGTACACAAGGGGAGGCCGTCTACACTCTCGAGGAATCAGGACTGGGTATCAACCGGATCACACTGCTTGAAACAAGACAAGGCTACAAACTACACTGCAAGCAGCTAGCTGGGGAGCTAGCTGGCCGATGCGGTGTTTGTCTTCGCACCCGTTTTGGTGGTGGTGCCTGGTGAGCAGTGTTGGGTGTAACGCGTTACAAAGTAACGCGTAACGACATTACTATTTTTGTAACATAGTAGTGTAACGCATTACTGCGGCAAACACTGTAATGACATTACAATTACTTTCGAAAATATGATGTCGTTACTTAATTGCAGTGGCGGGCCGTGGGGTTTCAGTCAGGGCCTTCAATAGTAACCTGGCTTCACGCAGTCAAACGCATATAAACTGATCGACAATAGGCGTATCGATAAAACTGCCTTTTTGCGTGGCACTTCTTTGCCAAAGGATGTATCAACAACGCAAACCAAAGCAGCGGTGCCTCCGCCCCCAAACAAAAGCAAAAACCTTCGGGAACACTCGTACTAACACTCGTAATAAAGGGATTATAAACTTACAGTTTGGTGCAATGTGAGATGCTTTTTTAGCGCTCGTAGTCCCGTACCTGTTCCCTGCCCGAGTCCCAGCTCAGCTGACGCGAGAAACTCTTCTCCTGTCCCGCTGTGGTTCCCGCTGCCGAAGCTCGTCATAATCAAGGGGCGCAAAATATCCGTGATCAGTAAATCCACTTCATTTTGCCTCGTTCGGACATTCCCAAGAGGAATATCGTCTTGCCCCTGCGCAGTTACATTAGTGGTTTTCCCAGGCGAACAAAACGTAGGGGAAGCTACTGAGCTACTGCAGGCCCTGGGGGGCGTACTGTTAATGTACATAGAACTCTGATTGGCCGATAATTCTGTCAGTCAAGCTGGCTGTCAATCATGTGTGCGGCCCATGGTGCGGCCTGACAACACAGGGCCTGCAGAATCTGTTCTGAAGGCCCTGAGGAGGAGCAGCTCACCAGAGGTGTTTAAGGCACGTTTTGAGTAGGAAATTACAGTTACACCTCAACAAAACCAATATAAGCGACTCAACTGTACATTATATAAATAAATTAGAAATTAAATATACTATTGAGACATTTTACACTTTTTTTTCTTCATTTGGCCAGGGCCAGCAGAGAAGGCCCAGCTGGCCCTGACGGCACACCGCTGCTTAATTGACTGATAACCTACCGCGGCTCGATTTCCAGGAACCCAAGGTAACAACAAAGGCCGAATTAAATAGACTTGTGGCATCTTTCGTTGTGGAGGATATGCTACCCCTGACCTGTTACATAGCGTAGGGTAACTTGATGTTTGACTTCAAACCTAGAATTTACATGACCCTGAATTTCAGGTATGATGTTTTAGAATAATGCAAAAGTAGTGTAACTAGTAATGTAACTAAGTTACTTTCCAAAAAAAAGTAACTAAGTAATGTAAGGGATTACTTTTTTGAGAAGTAATGAGTATTATGTAATGGATTACTTTTTTTGAGTAACTACCCCAACACTGCTGGTGAGTCCTGCGAACACTCGAGTGTGCTTGTGTAACAGAGTGTAAAGGTTGAGTTAAATTCTGGTAATAGGATTAGAGCGCCACTGCGTGGCGCAGCGTGAGATAGCAAGCAGAGTATGGCAACAGTCGGGACTGTGTTTGTGTTGTCCCTGTGATGTCCCTGTGATGTTTAGTGTACCTGGCAGTGTGTAGCCCATGTACGTCTTTTATTTTGGTTGTCCGTCCCAACGTTTGGCACGTCCGGTTTGGCCGGTATATATGGCCGACTCCGCCTCTTCCCCTTTCTCTGTTCCTGCACTCATGAAGAGAAAGGTCAGCTAATGTAGTATCCAGAGGCATCGTGTTAATTAAATTAGCATCCATGTAGTTTTATCTTATCTTTTATGTTAATATGTTGTTTTCGTATCATCCATGTTATTATTTAGTACTTACGTGTTTTTGTCCCCTTTATGTTCTTAGGCCTCGTTGGGCACATGTTATTGGGCTAATGCCAGACTTTTATTTCCCTCTGCCAGGGCAAAATAAATGGGTTTTCGAGCGTTGCTCTTCCCAAATACAGCATTGCCTCTCTTCAATGGGCCAGAGCACCACAGAGCACAACACAACGCAGAGTAAGCACGACATAGGTCACACTAACAACTCCAAGATGTCCCCCAAAAAGGCGATTGTTGAGGACGAACTTGAGGCCATCAAGAAGTCGCTCAACAAAGTTCTGGAGCAAAATGAAATGATTGCAAAACAACAAACATCCATATTGGAGTTAATGGAAGAAATCAAAGTTTTAAAAACTATTAATGAGGAGAAGGATAAAATTATTTTCTCCCTGGAAAGTCGTCTTGCAGATCTTGAACAGTACACCAGAATCAATGACCTAATTATCACGGGCTTGGACCTTAAGCCAAGATCATACGCAAGGGCTGTCACCATAGGAGAAGAACACGCGGAGATGGTCCAGGAATCAGTGGAGCAACAGGTTGTGTCGTTTCTCAACACCAAAGGCATCAGTGTTGAGAAAGGGGACATTGAAGCCTGTCACCCCTTGTCCAAAAAGAACCAACGTCCAAGTGTTGTAATTGTCCGGTTCATAAACAGGAAAAAAAAGACTGCAGTCCTCAAACAGGGTCGAAAACTTAAAGGGACACATGTGTATCTAAACGAACATTTGACCAAGAAAAATGCATACATCGCAAAGGAAGCACGTTTGCTGAAGAAAGAAAACAAAATTCAGGGTACATGGACAACAAACTGTAGAATATTCATAAAACTGAACGGCTCCCCAGAAGAGGCCAAGGTTTTATGGATAAAAGATGTGCATGACTTGGAAAAATACAAAAAGAGGTAATGTGCCCCCTTGACACCCCCCTAAATCACTGTTATGACTGACAGTACATACAATGAATCGTCATCTGAAAATGAGTCACGCAGTAATGATTCTATAAATGGAGACTTTGAACTAAATACACCCATCTTCACTGAATAAAACCCCATAAACCCAATAACTGATGATACTGATCCTGATCCTTCTATAATAATATAAACAGTATGTGCAAATACTATAAGGACTGGGAAATACAAAATCAAATGAACCGGAAGGAAACCGTATCTGTGATTCACCTAAACAGTCGGAGTCTGTATGCAAATTTCGAGAACATAATAGAGTACTTAGACCAATTCAGCAGCAGCTTTGATGTTATAGCAATTTCAGAAACATGGCTAAATGCTAACAAACCTGGAAACTTCAACATAAAAGGATATGAAGTAAACAGAAACCACAACATAGGGGGTGGGGTTGCACTATATGTTAATAACGGCATGCAGACAAAAGTAGTTGAAAATATGACTGTAACTATAGATGGCCTTATGGAATGTCTCACTGTGGAACTGTGTTTTGAAAAAAGAAAAAACATATTAATAAGTTGCATCTATAGAACACCAGGCTCTAAAATTGACACCTTCACAGATTATATGGAGGGACTATTTTCAAATTTGGGACAAAAGGAAGTGTTTCTTTGTGGAGATTTTAACATCGATTTACTTAAAATAAAAACTCACAGGCCCTCAGAAAATGTCTTAAATACTCTATACAGTCTATCTTTGTGTCCTAAAATAACCATGCCAACACGAATAACTCCACACAGTTGCTCACTAAATTTATCAGATTGTTAAATGATAACGCGCTAGACGCCTTTAAAGTCAGCTTAGCTGAAACAAACTGGAAATCTCTCTTGGAAGAAACCAATGTAGATCCAGCTTCTAATATCTTCTTTCATGACCCTCTATGACCTGCACTGCCCAAAAATAGAAAGCAATTGTAAAAAGAAAAAGTCCCTGGATGACTACGGGTTTAGCAAATGCATGTAAGAAAAATAATTCACTATACAAAGTCTTTTTTAACAAAAAGAACAAGTGAATCTGAAAATAAATACAAAAGATACAAAAACAAACTTACTAACATAATGTGTTGTTATGGCAATGTGAAAACAGGAAGAAACCTCCCTCTCTCCTGGTACAACTTAAAGAACAACTAAACACCTAATCAACTTTTTTTTGCTGATAAACTATCTATATGGGTCACTAACACAGTTATCTACATGTCCCTAACATTATTTTGAGATTTTAGTGCAAACTTGTTCAAAATCCAATTTTTGTGTACAAAACCATCTCTTCAGCGCCACTCACGTTTGAACAGCACTTACTACATTTGAATTTAGGGATTGGCTGAGGAGGTACCATCATACGTAACGGTACCATCATACGTCACCAAGTCTGCCGCTGTGGTATAAAGGCTGATCCCTCCCATTGACAGTAAATGATCCCTCCCCTAGAGGCCGTAGCTAGTTCGAGTTGGAACAGAGTGAGGAGTTTTTTCACTGCGATTATCAGGTTTGCGTTATTAGCTTAATACTTAGCCAGTTAGATTATTTAAATGTAATATAGTTGTATCCCTAGTACTAGGCCTAGTTGTTTTATAGCATTAGTTAGTCTTTAGCTTTATTGTTAGTGTTAGAATAGCTTCCGTTTAGCATAGCCATTAGCATTTAGCTTTAGTTGTATTGTTTATTGAGTATTTGTGTAGTGTCTTGTATAGTTAATTGTAAGTATGGGGAGGAAGTGTATTGTAGTGGGCTGTAGTAGATCTACTGGTTTACATGGTGTTCCATGACTTAGAAATTAGGCACCAGTGGTTGCGTGCAATTGGCCTGGGCGAAAGTGAACTCCCTTTGCGTCCCGGAGTTTGTGCGGGATTCCTACTCCAACGCATTAGTGGTTGAAATGGGCTTCTCCAAGCAGCTGTTTTTGAAGAGAGAGGCAGACCCAACCCTGGCTCTCCAACAGCCAAGGCTACCTGGAACGGCATTCACACTGCAGGTAAAAGTGCAAAAATAAAGCTCGCTATGTTGTCTCTACAGATTTAATTACAGCTTTGATTTGGGGATTGAACTTGTGAAGTAAAATATAATAATTTCTATCTATGTGTGTTTTTTAAATATTTGTTACTGCATAGAGCAGTTAGCATCCTCCTGTAGTAAGTAATACATGCGCTACTACTTTTCCGAGTCTCACACTACCAAGTCCCAATAATTACACTGACATGTGCTGTTGCTTATTCCTGCAATGGTGCTGCCATCGCCACACTGCGCTATACGCTTGTTGTAGGAGCAGCATAGTGAGCTAATCGTCTTTGGTTATTGTGGTTTGTTGCATATGGAGGGTGAGTTTGGTAACCACATGTGTAATGGAGCGTTTTAGACATGTTTTAGATCACCACTGAGAGCGATGAGCCGCATGTTATACCGCTGTATGTAACGACATGTAAACTATTCTGCCGCTCAGATTCATAAAGGAGCTAGTGGCTAACGCGTCAGTCTGCACAACAATAACAAAGTTACGGCGACACTGCGCAACTGTGCATGAGAATACGCACCAAACTTATCTGTTTTGTGATGACTGTAGGTTTCATATTTGGCAATAGCTGCGTGAAACGTGAGAGCATCTACAAGCTACACGGTCCACCTATCCAGTTGGACCGTGTGGTCATTGAGGAGAGGGATGACCAGGGCGCTGTTTCTGACGTGATTTTCTGCTAATCGTGTTATCAATACAAGTAAATCAATTCAAGTTTAAAATTGATATTTAATCATATTTTTTTCTACCCTTATATCATTTTAGTTCAAATAGAAGACAGTATATATTCTGTTACTATATGTATAAACCCTGTGTTTGTCCACACTCCACTGTGATAAAACTGAAGCATAAGTCAATAGCAGAACTGCTGTTCTAAAACTAAATGAAAGCTGTCTTTAAAGTTTAGAGAGTATTATCCTGACTGTACACAATATGCATTATGATCAAATGTTGTGTTTGACTGTGTTTTTAGCCAAAGACAACCCGAGAAATTGGCTGTCAGACTGATGCACTCCTTAGCATGCATGAATCTGTCCAGGCCAATTTGAAACCTGCCAGGAGAAGCAAAGGTGATAATTGTTGGGAGCTTTTGCTAATTGATTAGTTTTTGTTGTAACTCTTGCCTAGTGCATTTACTAACCTTTTTGTTTTTTACACAGCCATCCAGGTACAACCTCATCGCAGGAGCATGTCTTGCAATAGGGAGGCCTTCATGGAGGTTCAGTTTACTGAAGCTCCCATGGCAACCTCCACACCGGTCAAAAGACCAAGGTGCGAGGTGTCTGCCGCTGACCCCACCTACCATCTGGATGGAAGTGCGAGCTCCCTGAACTGTACTGGGTAAAAAATAAATCAGCCTATGGCTGTATTTGTAAATTATGTTACCTAAGGTTTTTGGTATTCTGTTTAAGTTATCATATACATTTCATCTGATATTTTAATTTATTGATTATTTTTTTTAAGACTACATTGACAAGCTGATGGATCTGCTTTTCAAAAGTGTGGTGGAGGACTACTCTGAACCACTCTGTGCCGAGTTTGAAAGACCTGACAAACAGGAGGCTGTAAGCAAGCACATGTCCAGATTTGTCAAGAGCACGTAAGGTGTGCAAAACAACACAAACCTTTACTCTGTGTATTTGTTTGCATTGCCATTCTGAAAAAAGTCTGATGTACAATAATGTATTGCTAATGTTTCAGTTGGTAAAAGAAACATGCAAGAGACTTGGCTATTATGTTGGCTCTGCGGTTTCGGAAGGATGTTGCGAAAATCAGCCCTCTGTATCACACATCAACCCTTGTGGCGTTCCCCTCCTTGACATTCAACATTTTCCAGTAAAACTTGGCATTCAAAGGCATGTTGGCCAGGTCATTTTACCTGAGTACATAGCGTTCTTAAAAGATTTTGTGTAATGTGTAAATTTGACTTGCGAATAATATTTTTACATTTTGTGCGTTTCTTTTAGGTCAAAATTGTGATGCTTCACTGCACGGAAACACAACATGGTCACACATTACACATGCTGGGGAGCGGAGGTACTCCATAGGTTTCCCAAAGTTCAAACATGGCCAGTACACACTGCAAAGACCAAGTCTATCATACTGTATATGTCACATTTTAAAAATAATAATAATTAAAGCCGCAAGCGGCGATGTAGGCCCTCGCCCCTGGCGCTGCCCCCCCTTGCGACCGCCCCCCTTGCTACCGTCCCCGCTCTCGCCCAAACCTGCTCTCCCCTCGGCCTCACACACAACCTGTGTGCTCTCTGCTAACTCTTGCTCCGGCCCACTCTCGCCTTGCCTTCGTCACACCTTACTCTTGCCCCAGGTATCTATGATGCCAGCCCACGTGCATTAGGCCCCGGCCTCACGTTCACCACAGCGGTGCTTTTCACTCGTTCTATAGTTGAAATACCTTCTATGACCAGTGAACTGCAATACTCGGGAGAAGCCAGCATGCAAAACAGCATCTGGACAGAGGTGCACTCTTGTATTTGCAGAAAAAAGAGCAGTGATCTGCACGAGTAAAGAGGAAAATGGCAGTGAAAGGTAGAAAAGTGGCTAAATAAATAATTGTGTCTACATAACTTGGTGCTCATTCTGGAGTTGTATCGGGCTCAGAGCTTTAGTGGCCCATGTGAAAAGAGAAAGCATTATAAAAGTGTCAATACCATGTTTGAACTGGCAACCTCCTACATCAAAGACTAGGACATTATTACTGAGCTATAACATGACCCCAAGGTTAACCTGATACGGGCTACTTTTTTCTAAATCCCCGAGTGTGAAAATATGTCCAAGCAAGGCATTTGGGAAGAGAGGTCATTTCAGGTCATTTCAGGTCATTTTTGGCCCTACATTTCCCCCCAGTTCTTCCTCTATTGTTTTCCTACTGTCCCCCCATGTCTTTCTGTGTAGTTGTGCATATTTCTAAACTGTTCTTTCTTCATTTTTAATAAGGTTGGGACCATAGGCGCCGATTTATGTTCTTCCCAGTAGATGCCCAGTCCAAACCAAAAAAAGAAAAAAAAATATGGTTGGGTTTGAACCAGCAACCTCCTGCACCAAAGACCAGCGCACTATCTCTGAGCTATAACTCTGTGTAATGGTGTGCCTAATGTGGGCTACTACTATTCTCTAAATGACCAGGGTGAAATTAGATCCCACCATGCCACTGGAGGAGAGAGGTCATTTCAGGTCACTTTCCCCCACCCCCCTCCATTTCTTGATTGTTTTCGACACCCTCCCCAGTTTTGCCTCAAGTGTTTCCCTAGTGTCCCCACATTTCTTTCTGTGTAGTTCCACATATTTTGAAACTGTTCTTTCTTCGTTATTAATGAGGATTTAATAAAATATTAATTAAAAAAAGAAAAACAAAAAAGTCATGGTTGGGTTTGAACCGGCAATCTAATGGATGCAAACCCTGCACTCTATAAACAGAGCTAGACAAGCACAGATACTTTTACAACCGAACTGACAAATATCTTATTAAACGCCTTGTGCTCATGTAGTCCAGGCTCGGACAATGTGTGGGTCATTTCCCCGTTTTTAGTGAGGGTGGGGCCATAGGCGCCGATTCAGGTTCTTCCCAGTAGATACTGACTCACAAATAAAAAGAAAAAAAAAGAAGTCACTGTGGGGTTTGAACCGGCAATCTAATGGATGGGAACCCTGCACTGTACTAACAGAGCTATACAAGCTTAAACAACAACACTGCGGATTTTATATTAATCTTATGAAACAGTTACACTTGTGTGTTCACAGAAAAGGGAATTACAGTTCAGGCAATATTTATTGAAACATTTTGTAATTAGGGCTAATTCCCTGGGCGCCCAAAGATCTGAGTAGGTGCTCCAGCCCCACAAAAGTCTCGATAGATGACGGAATATTTTGGTGACACCAAAAAAGTACGAGGAATACACGGAGAGACGGACAGGAAACAGCCAAACTGAACTTCCTGTGACTGTACTGTCCAAAAAACCTGATTTTGGAGCCAAAAACGTTCAAATTAAAGCTTCTTTCTGTAACAGAGGGGTAGTAAAACTATGTACGAGTCTAAAAGTGTGGCTTTTGTGAATAAAGGGGGAATTTGGGAAAAATTGACGATTTTCAGGAGAAACTCTGACAGAGGCCATCATGCTGCCAGAATAAGAACTCTGGCTATTTTCACGGAGGATGGGCGGGCCACTTACAAGCCACTTAAAAGCCATCTTAAGCCAGCAGGTGGCGCTGTTGGGCCACTTTGCAAGGGCATAATAAGTGGAGTGGTTGCCTTGACCCCCACATATTATACATCTTCGGAAAGCTCTGACTGAGGCGCATGTGACTGTCAGATGTCTAGATGCACTATGCCAAGAATGATTTGATTTAGCTGAAAAACCAGGGACTAGTTCGTTAAAACATAAGTTGAGTCCAGCCGGTTTTCCAATTGCAAGTCAAAATGGCCGACTCCCTGTGCGTCCGGGCGTGGCGCTCCAATGGAGTTTTTGGTTTGTCCTGATGTGCCCTTTCACTGTACCCAAGGATTTGGGCCTACGCCCAAAAATGCATGTTCTTTTTGAATGGGGGTCAACTTTGAGGGGGCGCTGTGGAGCCATTTTGTTTTGGGCGTGCGCATTTCGCCCACTGACACGCAATTTTCGCCGACTCTGATCACTGTGCCAATTTCTGCGTGTACTTTTGCACGGGAAGGCACTGAAAAACAGGATCTTAGAGGGCGAATAATAATAACAAGAAACCGGGGGAGTACAAAAGTCCCTTGCCAGGACTTTGTCCTGGCTCGGGCCTAATAAAGTCTGATGCTTGAGGTGACCATTCATTGTTTGCTTACAGTTAAGCTGATGGCACTGCACAAACAAGAGGCTGTGAGCAGCATAGGTCATAATTCTTCAAGAGCTCATAAGGTGGGCACTAGAAGTTTGGTAATTACTGTACTGTATAGCAAGACCTTCCAGAATGGAATTATGTGTTGTCTTACATATTTTTCATGACAATATTACTTTTAATAAATAAATGATAGTAGTGTCACTTAATCATAATTAATACATTTTTGATTGTATTTATTTTCTTTCAGATTTATCTGGCATGGTCAATGGCAGTAAGGACTAACAGTGTTTCAGAAGCAAAAAGGTGTCAGACAATTGCTGTAGCTAACAATGAACTAAAATCTAGTGGCTGATGATATCTTTGGCCCGTTCCATCTTCTCCATCCTCTGAATTTCCTGCCTGAGGCGTTTGAAAGACAGAAAAGGCTTCTAATACGTATGGGTTGTCACAGGTATCTTCAGTGAGTTTTGCTGCAACCCACATAACAATTATAACAAATTTATTTTAGGAGTGTTAGAATACTTATTTATTCTTTATTTTGTTGGGACTGTGCATGTTAATGAACATACATGCTACCGTGCCGCCCAGTGCAATCTATTTGCCTGTCTTGTAGTTCAGACTTTACACCACCAGATGGGAGAATATTGTTTTTAAGCTTGATTGGCCTACTTACCATACATACATACATACATACATACATACATACATGTATATGTTTATTTCTAGACAATGCTACAAACTCAGCTTCCTGGAACTCATTTGCTGAGACCCACAGAGACATCACCTGCAGAGGTTCAGCAGTTCAGTGTGCGCTGTGGTCCAGAGACTTTCCACTTATGTGAATTTTTTTTTTAGGTGGTGATTTAGTCAAATTGTGTCACACTCATGATCACACTTTTGAAAGTAAATGCATTTTGTGGGTTAAAGTGTCACAATCAAACAGAACAAATGAATAATTACTTGCAAACAAAATGCATTTCAGTTTTATCAAGGGGGTAAAAGTAGACAACTTCTGCAAGTTTGTACATTAATTATCAGTTTATTGTGCCTAGAATATTCTGTAAACCTGTTGCATAGGAGTATCATGCTGCCAGACTTCTGATCAGTAAATACCTGATGTTTCAACTGTTATGTTTGCACTAACTGGTTATATGAATACGTACACCATTATGCTGTTAATACATTTGTTAATCCACAAACTTGACCTGCTTTGTTTTGTCGATACAGTATTTTATATACTGCGTTGATATTGTTTACATTGCTATATCTCGTTTATCTTTATTTTTTTTAGTTTCTTTTGGCAAACTAATGGCAATAAAAACTTATTCATATTCTAAAAAGAAATTGATCTGGAGGATGGTGGGCTTTATCTTCAATGACATGCTGAAACTGATTCACAAATTGGTTCTTGTTTCATATTCTTTATTTTGGAGACAAACACTTGTGTGATATGTTTTGTGGACTGTACTTCAAAAGAATAAATGAACTATCTTGCAGGATGCATTTAGTAATGTGCATAATTATATACAACAGTGTCTATCATCTCTGCACGGGACAGTGAGGTGCTCTTCATATCATGCTTTACAACAACAAACGTAACATGTATTCCTACTGGTATTTTATTCAGCTCGCTTGGGATGGTAGTATTATTTAGCCTTTAGCTACGATGCTACTACAGTTTTGGAGATTCCGGAGGTTTCATATTGAGCTCATGTGATACAGCAAAAGTCCCTGCGATGCCCACACTTCGGCCAGAGGTGGTGGACAGGAATAATTGTGGTGCGATGCTAGCTCTCTCTGGATGCAGTCATCCAGCGGCGATTTTTTTTTTTTCGTTGGTTGATCTAAACTCACTCAGGATAGTTGGTACACTCACAAATCATGAGAGTATACCAACTATCCTACGAAAAAAAAAAAATCGCGTAACGGGAGTCAGTCTGTCCTGTTTACTCTGGCCCTTGGTCTGAGACTGTCAACAGAGCAGAGACCGCCCACACACTCCCCTCCCCGCGTCCCCCAAAGCCTCCCGCCACGCCTCTTTCGCGGAGTTTTTTGAATTTTGGGAGTGGGTGGAGTAAGCTCTGGAAGGGGTGTTTAGTTGCTCTTTAATTTTTCACCTTTTTCTGTTTGTTTGTTTATTTATTTATTTGAACAGGGACAGTGTACAATATACATTAACCTCAGAAAGGAGAGATGCATTGTACCAGGTTGTAGCACTTGTGCTAATTTCCACCTGCAGTCCCTGGGCAGACTGATGTCAACATGCGACCTGCATTTGTGGTTTCTGTGTTCCACATTGTTTTTCTGGATACTTTTGTACGTCTTTGCCGTGTTTTTGTGGAGGTTTGGTGGATTTGTTTACTTTGAGAGTCCAAAATGGTCCTCAAGAAAACAGCTTTTTAAAGGTAAACAAAATGCTAGCTTTTCAGCTAAACCCATTTGAGACCTACACATTTCTTCTGAGACACTGAAGAGGCACCAAGAGCCCCTCAGCTGCAGCACAGTGGAGGCGTCACAAGAGGAGCTACAGGAAACAAGGAAGGACAAACGAGAGATGGTGAAAGACTGTTGTGAAGTGGAGGGAGGAAGAGGAAGGAGGACGTGGAGCTGACCAGTGCAGGACACCCTTTCAGAGGATCAGAGGAGACAGAGGGCAGCCAGCCAGGTTTCTTCTGAGTGCTACAGTTTCTCCAACCTCCAAGGTCATGCTACAATCCTACTTAACAAACCGTAAACAGTATGTTCAAATGAGGCAGTGCAGATCCATGTGTGATACCCTAGTGTGTGGTGTCCCCCAGGGATCGGTGCTGGGACCTAAACTATTTTTATTATGTATCAATGATTTGTACATGGTTTCCAAGAAGCTTAAACTGGTCCTTTTTGCAGATGATACAACAATCATACTCTCAGGTGCAGACTTACAGCAAATGCTGATCGAGATTACAGAAGAAATGGATAAATTGAAAGATTGATTCTGCGTAAACAAATTGTCTCTAAACATTACGAAAACCAAAGCAATGTTCTTTGGAAATCGTGTAATGAATGTACAATTACCAGTTAAAATTGGCAACGAAACTATTGAAAGAGTCTATGAACATACATTTCTTGATCATAAAATCAGCTGGAAACCTCACATCATAAAAATTAAAACTAAAGTTGCAAAGCCCTAATGAATAAATCCAAATATATCATTGATAACAAAGCTCTATATACTATATACTGTTCACTTATCCTTCCCCATTTAACATATTGTGTAGAGATCTGGGGAAATGCGTATAAAAGTAATCTTGAATAAGAATAATCCATTTAGCTGGATACCGTGATCACACTAATCCATTATTCTTTAAATCAAAAACAATGAAATTTGAGGACCTTATTGAATTTAAGATGGCTCAAATCATGTTCAAAGCCTCAAAAAAGTCACTTCCTGAGAGTTTACAAAATATGTTCTGCAAACGAGAAGTTAAATACAACTCGAGAGATCAAATGAGTTTCAATAAACAATACTCCAGAACATCTTTGAAAAGCACGTGTCCCACGAGACGTGGTGTAGAAATATGGACAAATTTAGATGAGAGCATTAAAATATGTAAAAACCTGGTACATTTTAAAAAGGTTTACATAGAATTATCATTTGTTAAATACGAACAATTATTGTGAGTGTTGTAGTATATTCTTTTGTTGTTTCTTTATATTGCCGTTGTCTTTTATTATTGTTCCTTATTTGTTGTTACCTTGCCTTATGTTCCCGTGTTTATGATTTGTTTATGATTTGTTATCGCGCATTATGTTCCTTGCTTTGATTGTTATTGTAAATATTATTGTTTTTAATTTTGGGGTGGGCGCTTATAAGCTTTTGGCTTCGGCCCACTCCCTTTGAGAAAACTCACTGCTCAAATAAATAAATAAAATAAAAATAAATAAATAAATAATGAAGCCAAAAACCGCTCTGGGGGTGTTATTGATAAGGAAATAGCATAACAACATGGCTAAAAGCTCAAAAAAGTCGATTTTGCATGATCTAGCTCCTTTAATCCATGCCTTACAAGCAGGTTAGATTACTGCAATGCAGTTTTAACCCATCTCCCAAAAAGGACAACCTACAATCTTCAGCTCATCCAAAATTCAGCCGCTCACCTCCTCATTAATACAGGTAGAAGTGCCCACATCACCCCCGTGCTCGAGTCACTGCACTGGATCCCTGTGGTTTTTAGAATAGATTTAAAAATACTTTTAATTACATTCAAAGCCTTCCACGGCCTTGCCCCTGCCTATATCACTGACATTATAAAAGAATATAAACCACCGAGAGCACTGCAATCTTCCGAGGCAAAGCTACTCCAAATCCCCAAAATACAGGACACAAAATGTATCAATAGGGATAAAAAAAAATTAGGGTGCTGCTTTCAGGATTTATGCCCCAACCTTGTGGGGCGTACTGCCATACAAAATCAGGGCAGCTTGCCATTTTTAAAACTAAACTAAAAACGTGTTTTTATGGTCTGGCTTTTAACTAATCGCTTTTGTTTGATCTGTACACCTGTTATCTTACTCGCTTGCTGTTGTTTTAACTGTCCTTTTTCTTTAATAGTTATAAATGTGATTTTTTTTATGTCATATTTTACCGTTGGAAAGCACTTTGATCTGGCCAACGTCTAGAAAGGTGCTCTATAAATACGTGATTATCATTATTATTATCCTATGAAAATCTCTGTTCTGATTTTTGGTCAATGCCTTTTTATCGGGTTTACAAACTACATTAAACATTTTAAAGACATATTAACTTTGTTTTCAGTATGTGTGAAAGTGAACATGAAAACAGTGATTGTTATCTAGTTATATTGATTAAAGTCCTAGTACTTTGTAAAATGTTTGTTTGCAATAATTAAATAATTATAAGCACCTTTCAAAGCCAATACCACCACAAAAAAATAAAGATTTGATTGAAATATTTCTTTATTTATTCATAAATGATATAATTCTGAAAGAACTGAATCACTAAAACATGTCTGCATATCTGAACCCAACCTACTGTTCCTGTATTGCAAATGTCTGTCTAATTTTGTTAACATGATAGGCTGGTATGGGGACTCTGACTTTGTATCCAAGATAATGCTAGCACCAGCAAATAAATTGTCTGTAAGCTGTATAACGCTTCAGTTGTTCCCATCATCGATGTTGCTATAGTGTTTGTAGGTATAATAGGCTACCTCCAACACATCTTCACTGAGACACACTGAGTGAAAGTTGTGATGGTCCAGGATACACTTGGCACTAGGGATGGGTATCGTTAAGGATTTATCGATACTACTACTCTTATCGATACTCCTTATCGATCCGGTACTTTAACGGTACTCTTATCGGTACTTTAATAGAAAAATATATATAGGTAGATTGAGACTACCGTATACGTAGGCATTAATCCTTGGTCTATATTATTTATTTATTACTCTACATTTCATTTCCACTTTGCGCATACACTTAATATATGGGAGTTAAAGGATCTGTATCATGCTATTTTAGCCATTCCAAAGTAAAGTATAGGCATATATATGATATATTGTACCTCTATCACTATGGAGTACTCATTTTTGAGAGAAATATAAGTATTTTTGGGGGGTATTTTCCCTACCCGGAAGATAAGACGCTTCGATTCAGTTAACTCCGCCCCTCTCTCCACTCATTCCACATTTACAGTATTATAAATATAAATATTGCTGCAAAAAGTGAAGTTACTTCACATAATGCAGTTATAAGGAGTTGACATGTGCAAAGCAGTTTCATAAATGGCTAACACACATGCTAACACACACGCTAACATGCGTTTTGATTGACTCACCGCTCAGTCTGGCATCCCCATAGGGCAGCTCACAATCGTTGCGCACCTCGTCTGCGCACTTCCGGCTAAGCAGGTTCCGGTGTTAAAATAGACAGCGAAACATGGGTCTCTTACGCTTTTAGGCAAACAATTCAAGCATTGTGGCGGTTCATGTTGTTGTTCACATTATAGACAGAAGGATCACGATAAGCAGAAGGATAATGTGGAACAGATTGTTATATATTGTGCCTATTTAACTAATTTCCAAATACCCATTGTAAGCAACAACAAAACAATCTCATTAAAGTGTTGTAACGTGAAAAAAGGCTTTTAATTACAATAATGATTGAAAACAATGGAGTCTAGTAACAAAATCCATGTAAGAGTACATTTGTTTGAATGTCTTTATATTATTATGATTATTATTTTTACAAATATTTTAGATTTTTTTTGCCTATTAGTTTCTTTGCCATCATTTAGCGTATAGGATGTAACCTGAAAATAAAAACGATGACTCGCAAATTGTTGTTGCATGTTTGCAATGTTTACATCAGTTAATATTCATCAATAGATACACAATCTTGGACTAGTTTCCATCCGGTATGATTGTCACAACATTTATTAACCGCACGGACTACTTTTATTTTTCTTACATGCACAAAAACGTTGTAGTTTTATGGAAATACCGTCCTCTCTAGCTTTGTTTACGCTGCTTTTCATTGACGCGCCAGAACCGGAACCTGCTTTTGCCGCAAAGCATTACGGGGATTCAAAAGTGCCCTATGAGATCGCGTTGGTTATAAAAGTTATAAAAGTTAATCCACTTTGATTCTGGCCAAGGTTCACCAAGCATCCATCAGGTTGGTTGATATAGTAGCTAGCTTAATCCCGGAAAGAAATTCCAACTTCTGGCGAGTGCACTCTTCTTTAGGAAGGTCGAATAGTCCTGTTGCTCTCGTAGCCAAACGCGCATCCGTGGCATTATCGGTAAGAAAAAAGAGCAGGCGGTGTCCAGAGTAGGTTAGAAAGAGCTCAGTCTTCAAAAACAACACTTATGCTCGGATCCATGGCTCCTCCAGCCGTGGGTGCGCTTGATTAGCGTCGTGGGACAGCACAGACGCTTCGGAGGGTTGCTGTTTTTTTTTTTTTTTTTTTTTTTTTTTTTGAAAAAAAAAAAAAAAAAAAAAAAAAAAAAAAGCTGTTTTATAAATAAAAATCAGGCCGTAAGGCATTACATTACAGACGTAGAGCACTTCCGTTCCGCTGTGACGACACAACTGAACAAGTCAGTCGTTTACCAGGAGAGGGTGGAGCAGCTGCTCAGAGAGCAGGATTCAGGAGGATTACTTAGAACTGCGTGAATGAAGCCAAAAACCGCTCTGGGGGTGTTTTTGATAAGGAAATAGCATAACAACATGGCTAAAAGCTCCAAAAAGTCGATTTTGCATGATATAGGACCTTTAAAATACTTCACCTACGTTGCTATTTAAAAAAAAAATCATTATTATTTGGCTGTAGCTCTGGGGACTGAGTCCAAATGAAAACTTAGTGCAGTAAAATAATGAACTGTTTTCAGCTTGTGTCCAGTGGGGTCGACACCGGCTCGCGCTGACGTCCACGTGAGAGCGCGCACGCATGTGCTCGTACACGCTACTCTGTACGCCGTTTGTGGAAAAATAGACGTCACTCGAAACTCTTTAGTTTGGGTATTTGTGAAAGAAGAAAAGTGCGAGTTGCTCGTCTGTCTGTTCAATACGAAGTCGTTACGTTTCGCTTTTTTACCGCGGGTTAGTGGTAGCAGCTCGTAACACCGCGTGTCTTTCCCGCACGCACCAGTCTCGCTCATAGGTCTCGCTGCACACGGCTGCAGAGGGGAGACAGGGCAGTGGCAGAGCGCAGGGGGAACACCCTGCACTCTTGTGTGGGGTAGCGGGGATGAACAGATCCGATGCAGCGAACGCATCCATGAGGGCGGAGTGATTATTTGAGCGCAGCAGCCCCGTTAAGGCTGGAGCTTATCGGTCCGGGTGGACCGGCACACGTGGCCCCGGGGCCGTTATGATACCGGGGTTCGGTACCCATCCCTACTTGGCACTGTCTGGAATTTTCTGTAGAACCTTCTCCTGCTCCCGACAGCAAATACTCTCGTCCTCTGTAGCCATGACCACACACTGACCACAATGACACCTGCAAAGGAAAGCCACAGAAAGCCTGTTGTGAAAGAAAAATATGAATTACAACACACATCAGGGTTCTAAATATAATTTACACGATTTTGGCTTTAAAGTAGTTTTAAATGCTGTTGTTATTGTACTTGACCTATAACCACTAAAATAACATTTTACATCCCACATACTTATTATGAGGCATCTCATTTGAAAGCTCTAATCTTCTAGTTTCTGGAAATATGTAAATGACTCTGCAAGTGCTACACAACATAGACAATTTGTCTCTAACATCTCAAAAAAATAGTTTTTCTTTTTATATTCTCAGAAATAAACAACGAAGGGAAAAACAACTTTATATCTTACTTTTTTTTTTTAGCTTTTCACTGACTAAAATCGGACTTTGGTTGACCATTACCCCAAACGTTATTACTTTATGGAAAATACACAGAGAAATTCCTTTTCTGTGAAATCTTATCATGGACAATATTTGGGACGTTTTCTGGCATCACGTCAAACAAGGTAAAAAAAAAAATCACTAAACGTTAATATTATTAGGCTCATTTATGCCATTTTGTTTCTTATTTGAAAAGAAAAGAAGCCACGATTAAGAGATATTTCTAATCGTTACCAATCTGTGTTCCCCTGACGTATCTCTGCTGTCACTTCGGCTTCCTATGATGATTTCACCGTCCTCGGACCCGCTTTCTTCTGTCATCTCAGTTGTTGTGTACGGCTCGTATCTGTACGCTTCAATGCCACCACCAGAATCACCTGTTTCAAGACTAGAAAGACTGGAAGAATCTTCCAAGCCTTCAAATATACTCACCTGCTCAGGGACTGCAGATGAAAACTAGCTCAAGCTAAATCTGGTGCAGAGCATCTTTAATTAATGTGTTTGCACATTGTCCCTGTTGAAATAAATTAATAAACTAAACTATGTTTACCGCCTCCATCATGCGTGACAGCGGAGTTTCAGGGCTGTCGAATCTGAGCGGTTCTGTCGCTGACGTCACATAATGGCTACGTAGTTTTGTAGCCGCAATGTAACGTTTTTTTTTTTTAACTTTACATTGTCGCGTAAATCAAGTCTGTTTGGCTCATAAATGTAAACAACCACATACTATGACAAGATGCATCATGTCATAGTAAATTTACATGAAGTCAGCTTTGTGTCATGAGGTCTTTAAGTATTGTATACATGCCTTTCAGTCATGTGACCTTTGTTGTTATGGCGGCCATTTTGAATCCCGAAGTAGAATTATGCAGTACTACAACATGTAACAATGTCTCTACTCAAGATGAAAAAGAAAGACAACTGATTGACAGTGGCATTTGTATGTACTCGTAATCATTGCTCAAGAAGATAACAGTAAAAACACGATCTCAGAGAGCACACGTTTATGTGAAGAAACCAGTGAGTCAATTTTTAAGCTGCTCAAGACGTTAGCATGCTACCGGTTAGCATTTACCTCAGCTCTGACCTGTCCAAGAGAAAGCCCTGAACCACACTCCAAACATCTGGCTTTGGATACAACATGTGACAGAGGTCAGAGCTGAGCCGTTACTGTAGTATTTCCTCAGTGTTCATAGATGTGAGACACACGTGTTTATCGTGTTGAAGCCTTTGACAGTTTATTGATGACAGTTGCTAACCGGTAGCATGCTAACGTCTTGAGCAGCTTAAACACTGACTCAGACTGAGACTCTGTCGACACGACAAACTGTAAAAAATCCAGGGAAGGGAATTCCCTGGAATTTGGTTTTCTGTTTCCTCTTTTATGGGCTAATTTAGTCTGAGGAGTGAAGCAGATCTTTAGTAAATCCTGCTGTAGCTCGACAAACAGAGCTGCTACGCCTGTGCCACATTTGCTGGTTATGAAGCCTAGGCGTTAATTCAAACTGGTAGACAAACCCCAGCGTCATCAACCTCCAGCCAACGATCGATCCTGAGAGGGCCACACCTCCACCTCAGCCATCAGCGTAAGAACCGCACCTCCGTAGCAGCCAATCATCGCCCTCGGTCCCGCTTTTAAGCCCCAGCAATCATGGTCCGTTCGCTTCCCACCTCCACCCCATCTCCGCCTCTTCGTCCACGGCTTCTACCTGCTGCATCCGTCACAGGTCTCCATACCACCACCAGTGTCCAGGCTCCGGGGGAAGACATCCCTAACTCCAAGCTGTTCATCTACACTGACTATACATCGATGTCTACCGCCGGGGTCTGATCGCCAAAACTAATACTCATGTCATTAAATCTCCCTAATCGCTGCTTTTGTCTGTGTGAGTCTATCCAGGTTGAAATATATAAACATGCACTCTCTGAGGTCATGTTTTTCCTATTATCTTGTTGAGCAATGATTACAAGAACATAAAAAATGCCACTGTCAAACAGTTGTCTTTCATTTTCATCCTGAGTAGAGATATCGTTACATGTTGTAGTACTGCATAATACTACTTCGGTATTCAAAATGGCGGCTGGAACTATGCGTGATGTCATTGGAAACCCTTGTATAGACCCTTTAACTGCTTACATCATCAGTGACATCAGTTGGAGGCAGGAGGTGATCAAGAGAAATACGATTAAACTAAAACTAGCGATTTTAAGTGTAAAACTACAACAACAAAAATTTGGTCATGTTGTGGCTTAAGGTGCCAGAACAAGAGGAATGACATTTGAGGCGATAAAATAAGATTTATCTGATATTTCCAAAAACAGTTAGTTTGTGTATCGTTACTATGACAACAGCTACAATGGAAATAGATAGGAATCTAGCTTCCTGCCTCCAGCTAAGCCTGGAATGTTTACAATTAAAGGGCCTATGTACAGTAGAATTATTGTACACAAATAGATTATTTATGACACATTTAAATGCAAGTGTTTAAGAAATATACCAGAATACATAAAAAAAAAAATATATATATATATATATATATATATATATATATATATATATATATGCCTTTAATATATTTAAAGTTAGCTTTAAGTAAAATAAAATAAAATTTAAATATTCTCTAAGATACAAAATGTTATACCTAAAATCCAATATGCTTTAAATAGATTAAGTATGCGTAAAATAGGTCCACTTTTGCATGCAAAAGTATACTAAATGCACTTGGAATTGAATTTTATTGCTATTTAAATTCAACTTAAATAGATTAAATACAAAATAAGTTGTTCCAAAATAGCACACTAAATGTTCATTTAAGTTGGATACTAAAATGCATTTATTATATTACATTTTAACATACTTAAGTATATATATTTTTTCACCTGGGTATGTTACTACAAAAGCTTAAAAAATATGGAATCAGGTTTAGTACTAAAATGGATTGAAAGTTACTTAAATGAATGACAGCAGTATTAGTATTAGCAGTTTCATTGATGTCGGGGGTGGGCGCTTATAAGCTTTGCTTCAGCCCACTCCTTTTGAGCAGAATTTTAACTGCTCAAATAAACTAATAAACTAAACTAAACTAAACTAAACTAAACAGTATGTTTTACTTGGTGATGCCTGCTCTTCAAAACTAAATATTGTTTGATCCGCAAGGCTTGGTCTGCGGACCAAAGTTATTTATATTGTTTATTAATTATATCTGTAAAGTATCTAAAAAAATGAGTATGGTGATGTTTGCAGATGATACCAATATCTTTTGTTCCGGGGAAAAATAGATTCACTTTTAGTTGAAATCACAAAGGAAGTGAGTAAATTAAAAAAATGGTTTGATAGGAACAATTTAGCTTTGAATGTAGAAAAAACAAAATGTATGTTATTTGGAAATTATGGAGTTAATGCACAGGTGCAGTTATTAATCGGTGTGCCAATAGAGAGTCTGTGAAAATAAATTATTTGAAATTATAATAGATGATCAAAGCCACATATAAAGTACATACAATATAACATTTCAAGAAGCATATCAATTATAAACCAAGCAAAACTATGTTTGCATTATAAATCACTCAGTGTGCTCTATTACTCCAGAATCTTGCCCTATTTCAGTTACTGTGTAGAGATTTGGAATACAACTACAACACTACTTTAAAACCACTTACACTTACTACAAAAACGGGCAATACGAATAATCCATGAAGTTGGATACTGGGACCATACACATCCTCTGTTTATACCGTCAAGTTTGCTCAAATTTGTTGATATTCTGAAATTCTCAACAGCTTAGCTCATGTAAAAACATGTTGCCAAACAATATACAAAACATATTTAAGAATAGAGAAGGGCGATATCTGTTGAGGGCCAACATAACTTCAAAATCCGTCAAATTAGAACAAACAGGAAAATATATCCGACATTGTTGGATATAGGAACCATACAAATATACTGTTCTTAAAATCTAACACCATGAAACTTGATGACCTTATAAAATATAATACTTTGTTACAGATATACAGTATAAAGCAGTAAACAATCAGCTCCCTAGCAATATACAACAAATGTTTGGTAAAAGAGAGGGAAGACACGATCTAAGGGGTACTCATAATCTGAAAGTACAATGTATTCATTCTACCCTAAAAAGTCATTGTATCACCCGGAGAGGTGTAAATCTGTGCAATAATCTAGAGCACTGGTTCCCAAAGTGGGGGTCGGAACCCCTCGGGGGTCACGAGGCATTGGGTGGGGGTCCCCAGATGATTTTAGGATGAAATAAAAAAGAAAAAGGCAACTGTTTTTATATATTTTTGTGTAAAACAGCATATCATTTGTGAAATCCATTCATAAAGTTAAAATAAACAGATTAAATACATGTTAACTTGATTTTAAAATGTGTTTTCTTCCCTAAAGTAGCGCAAGAGGCAACAACTTTATACAATGGGGGTCCCGAGTTGTTTACGTGTCAATTTTTGGGGTCCCAGCCAAAAAAGTTTGGGAACCCCTGATCTAGAGGAACCCTTAAAAGGTGCTGTTAGTCTACAACAATTCAAAAAACAGTATAAGAGAAGTGTGTTTGAGAAATATGCTAAATACATGTGACCTTGTATTTATTATCTACAAGTAATTTGTATAACTGTGAATCTGTTTAACCATATAATTGCTGATAGAACCAATGTCACCAACCTCTAAGTTTAAGTTGTTATGAATTAACCCTCAGGGCACCCTTTAAAAAAATCCCACTTAACACCCTAAGGCCCGAAATGTGGCCTCTACTTTTAACAGCCATAAAATCACTATACTTTCATATTTTTTCATACTTTAAAAACTCAGAATCATAGAACTACTTCTGCTTGACACATACATACCAAATATTTGTAATTATTAAATGATTTTTAACCCTTTATTGGCCAAAATGCACACAAAAGTCCACTGTTGTGCTGTTTGTAATGCAGCAATAATTGCATAACTTCTATAAAAATGTTCCAAATTGAATGAGGTGTTTATTTTATTAGGCCTTGGGATGGGTCCAAGTTTAGTCGTAAAATTATTTTTACAGGTTTTTGTTTTTCTGTAGTGACAGATTTTCATAAAAAAATCACACTTAACACCCTAAGGCCAGAAACGTGGCCTCTACTTTTAACAGCCATACAATCACTATACTTTCATATTTTTCATACTTTAAAAACTCAGACTCATAGATCTATGTCTGCTTGACACATACATACCAAATATCTGTCATATTTTTATATTTTTAACTCTTTATGAGCCAAAATGCATTCTTAACTCCTCATTTTTGCTCTTGCAGAGTCAGTAATACTTGTATAACCTTTATAAATGTGATCCAAACTGAATGGGGTTCATTTGTTCATTTGCCCTAAGGGTTGGTCATACAATGGTAACCTTGTTTTTAACGGTTTTTAAATGTTTCTGTAGAGCCACACTAAAATGAACAAAATGCTGTCATCCCATTGAAAATCAACACAAATGTTCAGGAGCAGTTTGCAAATGTGGGCACATTTTTATATGAGTTGGATGACTGTGCATAAGATAAACATTTGGAGGGTGTGGTGTAGTGAGGGGGATTTTGGGGGTGATGTGTGTGGCGTCAAAAGCCTTTCCTCTTTGAAGAAACAACTAAACACAACAGCAATAACAACAGTAAGAAAATGTAAACAACAGTTTCTACTGCTCACTTTCTGCAGAGTTGGTCACGTTACTGTGACTTGCCTTGTCAGCTCAAAACTTCATGTGACCAACTCTGAGGAAGATTGCAGAAAGTGAGCAGTGGAAACTGTCAGGGATAAAGAAACCACACTGGTCTGATCTAAAAGAAAGTGCCCATATACGTGCCCAGAGCCCCCCCCAACATGATGGCAAAATCCTAAATATATTTGTCTCTTTCGTGTTTTTTGGTATGGCTATGGTTGTTTTGTACTGAACCGAAGGAAGCAGCAATATGTTTACAGTATGTTAAGATGCAAGGGGTGGGATTTAAACTTCTTCCCACTCCTTTTTGAACAATACTGTTGTATGTCAATTGTCAACTGTGTCAAGTACACTTTAAATACACTTTAAACACACTTTTACACACACTTTAAATAGTTAAATACACTTTAACTATTGTTCAAAACAAATAAACTAAACTAAAACTAAACGAGTGTAATTATGAAAATGTCTTAGACTTCACCACACTAAACAATACCTTTAAAATTAATTGGGCCAAACCTTTTATTAAAAATCCTGTCTCAATATTAGTTGGGTCATCTCAGCCACTTCCGTGACCGTGGAGAGCGGAGGTTCGTTTCTCAGTGGATTTGTCATCTATGGAGGGTAAATGAAAAATTTAGCCCCCATGCCCCTCTCAAAAATGCGGGCAATTTTTTTAGAGCCCTAAATCCAAAATAATTAAGGCGAGACACTGCAGGTGAGTAGGGGGGAGAAAAAAAAAAGTAGAGATATCAATTTGAAACTTTTACTGAACATTACTGATATGTATATGAGAAAAAAAATGTATTGCGTTTTTTCTTTCATTTTATGTTTTCATATAAAAATATTTTATTGACACATTAGTAACAAAGATTTTTTCAGAGGGGATTTTGGATCCTGTTTAGTTTTTTAATAAACTAATCATAAGTGAACAAATCTGTAAAAACTCCGCCTTATTTTTTTGGGTTCAAAGCTGAATAAATCAGGCTTGGAACAAGATATTAAAAAGTCCCTCTGGAAAAGTCTTAAAAATCTTGTTTCCAAGGCTGGAAAGTTTAGAGTCCGTAGGAGCTACTATAAGGGCTCACCCGATGCATGAGTGCAGGAAAAACCTCATTTAGAGCAAACCAGCCCTGAAGTTTTGTACCAAGTACACATGCGCGGCACCTTTCAAGTGAGGAGGGTGTGGGTTATGCCAATGGAAGAGAGTCTGTCAAGGAGAGTGGAGTGAGAAATGGTGTCAAAAGCGTTGAGGTCAAGGAGGGTCAGGCTGGAGAGTAAACTGGAGTCAGAAGCTATGAGGAGGTCGTCAGTGATTTGAGAAGTACTGTTTCAATGTTGTGAAGGGGACGAAAACCGGATTGATACTTCTCGTAGATATTGTTAGTGATGAAATGGTTATGGAGTTGAGCGGCGACAGGTTTTTTGAGTATTTTGGAGATGAAGGAAAGGTTTGAAATGGAACGGTTGTCCAAGTTGGTGGGATCCAAACCGGGTTTTTTCAGGATTGGTGTGACTGTGGCGGATTTGAATGAGAGAGGGACAGTACAGAGATAATAGATGAGTGGATGATATTGGTGATAAAGGGGGCAAGTGAAGGGAGGCAGGATTTAACAAGTGCTGTAGGGAGAGGGTCAAGCTGGCAGGTAGAGAGTTTAGATTTGAGAATAAGTTGGGAAATGGTTTGGACGGAGGGGAGGATGAAGCTGGAAAATGTAGTTGTAAGGGATGAGTGGGGGGTTGAGGAGTCCACTCCAGAAACTGCAGCTCCACATGTGACCAGGTGTTGATGGATATTGGAGATCTTGGAGACAAAGGAGGACATGAGTAAGTTACAGAAGTCAGTGGATTGCATGTGGTGGGGGAGGAGTCAGGGGGTTTTGTGATATTGGAGAGGAGAGAGAAGAGAGTTTTAGAGTTATATTGATTGGAGTAAATTAAACTGGAGTAATAGGCAGATTTGGCAGAAGAGAGATCGTCTTTGTATTGCGTGATATGGTTATTGTACATTTCTTTATATATAGTGAGTCCAGTTTTATTGTATAGCCATTCTAGTTGTCGTCCTTGGGCTTTGAGCTGACGGACAGCAGAGGTGAACCATGGTGCAGAGCGGGTGAAAGAGACATGTCTGGTTTTGAGTGTAACATGAGTGTCCAAAAGGTTATGGAGATTACCATTGTAGTGGGAAACCAGATTGTGGGGTGAGCTGTTAGGATTAAATGGTAAATGGTCTTAACTTATATAGCGCTTTTCCACCTTCAGTAGGCACTCAAAGCACTTTACAGCAAGGATCCACTCACCCATTCACACTCTCATTCATACACCAGTGTACGCAGACACAGCTAGAAGGTCCGGGGTTCGATTCCCACCTGAACGGGGCCTTTCTGTGTGGAGTTTGCATGTTCTCCCCGTGTCTGCGTAGGTTTCCTCCGGGTACTCCGGTTTCCCCTACCACTAAAAACATGTACAATAGGGCAGGATGAATGAGAGTGCGCATGGGGGACGACGGATGCAAAATTAGCCCAAGGCTACAATCCGGTGTGGCTTGTTTACATGCATGAGTCCCATGTATGTTCATTAACATGCACTGTCCCGACCAATAAATAAAAAATAAAAATAACAATGTGCACCTTCATGAGGCGGGATTCGAACCGTGGCCCGGTGGCGCAGATGGTACTACCAGGGAGATTGTTAATGTCTGAAAGAGGTTTTTCCTCCACTCATGCATTGGGTGAGCCCTTATAGTAGCTCCTACGGACTTCAAACTTTCCAGCCTTGGACTTAAGATTTTTAAGACTTTTCCAGAGGGATTTTTTAATATCTTGTTCCAAGTCTGATTTATTCAGCTTTGAACCCCAAAAAACAAGGCGGAATTTGAGTTTTTACAGATTTGTTCACTTATGATTAGTTTATTAAAAAAACTAAACATGCAATTTTATTTCATATGGCAATGAAATAAAACCATACATTTACGTCTTGAGTCGATCCATTATTTAGATTTTTTATGAAATCATAAAATAACAGAAAAAATGCAATACATTTTTTTCTCATATATATATCAGTAATATTCAGTAAACGTTTCAAATTGATATCTCTACATTTAATTTTTCCCCAATTCGCCTTAATATTTTGGATTTAGGGCTTTAAAAAAAATTGCCTGCATTTTTGAGAGGGGCATAGGGGCTAAATTTTTACCCTCCATAGATGACAAATCCACTGAGAAACGAACCTCCGCTCTCCACGGTCACGGAAGTGGCCAAGATGACCCAACTATATGGAATTCAATCCCTCATCACATTTTTTCTAGGTTTGGTGGCCTCAACTAGGATGTAATTACAAAGTAGATAAACTCCCAGGAAAACTGATTATTCCACAGATAAGTGTTATTAGCATGGTCCTTAATATATAAACATAACTTCTCACACCATAAATATATAATTTGGAACAAATTACAAAAATAAATATTTATATTTTAATCATTGGATAGAGAAACAGATTGTCTTGGTAACTCAACTTTTTTTTTTTTTACAGCAGTGAGCAACTGATGTCTTATTCAGAATTTTTAACCACATATCAATTTCGAGTTACACCCAAATAATATGCTATACTTTTCGATGCAATCCCTGCAGGAATTATGTGCTTTATTCCAGTAAGAGCTTGTATCTATTCCTCATGTTGTATCATATTGGACAGTAAGTTGAATATGTTCAGAAAGCATTGATAGTCCTACACAAACTGGTGTTGATTATTTCGAGGGAATTGCATGTACTAATTATAGCACCAGACACGTGTTATAATATTGTTTGGACAAATAAAAAAAAACCTCTATATCAGGAAAATATTGTTCTCAGTTTGAGTCCTTCCAGTGTGCTTTGTAGATTTGGGAAAATGTCAGACAGTAATCATTGTTAAATTCATAATAATGCGGCGAGAGTGAATCTATTGCATTGGCAACCAACTCTTATCTGTCTCCTGGGAGCCCTGTAACGCATTGTGCCATTTCAATATGGAGGTATCCGTGACACGGCTTATATGCTGGCGGTGGGCGCTGTGGCTGCACTATGGGGCGACTCGTTCTCCCTCAACCCAAAGTCCACACATCATCCATTTCAGTTAAAATGGTAACGTTAACTTACCTCGCATTGGCTATAGAGTTGGTGATGGTCACGCAGGTGAGTCATGAGGTTCGAAGTATCGCTGCCTTTAGCAGACACCTTTTTCCTGCATGTTACGCAAATGGATAACGGTCTTCTATCAACTGTCCCTCGACATTCTTAAAATACAAACAATACAAACAATATACCCAGACTTCAGACTTGGTCCTCTTTGAAGGCTGATAGATGTTCTGAGCACTGTCGTCTCCTCCTTCGGACATGATTCCAGCTTTGAGAAAGTTTTGTTTTGGTTGCAACTAACGATTATTTTGTAATCGATTAATCTATCGATTATTTTTACGATTAATCGAGTAATCGGTTGGCTGTGAATTGTGTAGAAAAAAATTATTTTTTCATTTTTTTAATCACAAAAAGCTAAAGTGGCACCACTTGAGGACGTATTGATGGCGTAAACTAAAGTAAATGTTTGTTGGAGGCTCTTGGCGCTAATTCTGCTTTATGATTGGATGAGACAGAGACAGATATTCATGAAATTTACAATGTACAAAACACTACAGACCCTAACTATAAAAACAAAGTAGGTTTTCATCAAAAATACTACATTTTCATTTTTGCTCTATTTCAGTCTGTGTGAACCAGAAAACGATTAATCGATTACTTATAGTTGTCGACTATTTCAATAATCGATTAGTCGTCGATTAATCGATTAGTTGTTTCACCCCTAGTTGTAAACTTAAAAAGTGCGCCTGCGCCGCAACTTCAGCAAACGGACTCGGTGTTACGGCCTAAGGTTAGCGGACCCAAAGAAAGACTGAGGAGGTAAGTAATCAGATATTTATTGACGGTGAGGGGCAGCAGGTAGGTAGGAGCTGGCGCTGGAGGAAGCTGGTATCCGGAGTGGAGCAGGTATGTAGGGGGGTTACACCCCGCCATTCCGACACACCGCTACTCCGACGTTGAGGTCAAATTGTCGGAGTGGCGGTGTTTCCATTTATTATCAAACGTCCCGGCACTCCGACATTTTTTCCCCCCTTTGTCGGAGTGGTGACACTTTTATCTTTTGTGCAACGTCCCGCCATTCCGACACAAAAGATAATTATCAAAAATACGTGGGCCCACTAGAATTAACTCACAGCCACTCACACAAGACAAAAGATTTCGAAAATGAAGTGTCACGATCACAAGAGCCAGATAATGCAGTGTTATTTTCTTTATGTCTCTACACGGTTCCCTCTCGCGGCTCCCGTGTTGTCTGGGCACAAAACAAAACCCTGAGAATAGCTGATGCTGGAGGAGTCCGTATCCATCACGCGGTGTGCGGAGAGCCAAGGGCAGCGGCTCGTGCCATAGCCGCTCCTAGCTCTCAGCAAGTTTTTTCTTCTGATGGCTGCACTCCAGCCATATGCACGTTAGACTGGGAATCTTTTTACGAATGGAGCAACACATGCATTGCGTCCTCACTCCTCTCTCAGTGCCGCCGCCTGTCATGCGCTCATTACGCACTGTGCGTCGGCTGTCTGATGCTCCAAGAGGCACCACTGAGGCCGCTGTGATTGAATGATGTTGAACAGTATTTGTGCCGCTGTTTTATTAATGCAGTTGACACATAAAAACGATCCATATTAAATGAGAACGATGAGGAAGAGCAGCAAAGGAAACATGCCAGCATGGCCAGTGATCAGGGCTTATGGCACAATTACGCGGCACCACGGGTGGACCAGTGAACACCCACTTTTGTCCTTAGCCCACCCGACGGTCCTTATCATTCAGTGTCTACTGCGCGGTCTGCACCTTTGTCTGCAGGACCAGACGCGCACTGGCTGTCTCTGTGCAGAGTGACGCATCGCTCTGCTCCAAAAACTCTACTAGTTCCTTGTGTCCCCGACCAGTAACCCCTTCCTGCACCCTCCGCTGTGACCGGCCCCAGAGAACACTACAGGCGGCTAACTTTGTGTTGGGGCATCATTATTGTTTTACATTTTGCCTGATGAATGAAGAGACCTGCACAATGCCTGTGCGTAAGTGTCCCCGATCGCAGGCAGCGTTGGCACGTGTTTCTTTTAGTCTACTCGTCTTCCTCATAACTGCAATAATAAAACAGTGGCACAAACACTGTTTTTTTATTTTAAAAAGCTCTTCTTAATTCCATTCAGTCACCGTCGCCTCAGTGTGGGGACATTTTAAGGCAGACGCACAATGCGTAATGGGCAGCGGCATTGAGAGAGGAGTGAGGAGGCAATATAGAATATAAATAAACAAAAATAATAATAAATAAAATGTGCTGCCGCGTTAACCGGTAGCATATCAGAAAGCAGTAAACAATAATATTTGGACGTTGTTTTAGCAGTATTTCCTCCCCATTTATTAGCCATTACACGTTTCAATATTTTCTATTGATTCCAATTGCGGGAAACACACAATTAAACAACCATACATTGTGTTTTTCCAAATGTACTTTGAGACAGAATAACCATGGATCGAAGGCTACATGCCTTTGATCATTTTTGTTTAGGTTAATATTATTAGTTTATTTATTTTTTCGTTTTTAGTCCAAATCAGAAATGCATAAAATTAAAGTTCAAGTTATAAAAATGCTAAGTTTGAGTGGGACAGTTTAATTATGAGTGGCGCATAAAGTAGGACATCAATGCACAATGACGCACACGCCCTGAATAGAATAAAAATAATTAATATCTGAAAAAAGGTAAAAGCACAATCACATTTTACAACAAAAACAACTGACTTATATTTCTGTAAATGCGAGTCTAATGATGGGCTCCAGGTTATCTGGAGCGCTGTCCGTGGGGCGCGTCATATGCGTGTCCATTATGCGTAAAAGCTCAGTGCCCCACATACTGTACACACCCCCATGCGCGCTGCTTCGTGGAGAAGGACTTGTTTTGGACAGTGTTTTGAACGAAGGGGAGCGCATGGCTCAGTCAGTGCTGTGAGCAGTGCATCCACTTTTCAGTCTCTTTAAAGCCTCGAGCGACAGCTCCAGTGTCTGAGTGTAAAACGCACACGTGTTGAGACACATGAAAGGTGGGATGAACCCGAAGAGTACGTAGCAGTTTTAGTTTTACAGCAACTGGATTGACAAGTGACAACACTTCAAATGGTCCAATGTACCGGGGAGAAAGCTTTCTAGACTCCGTCTTCAGAGGCAAGTCCTTAGTAGATAGCCATACCTTTTGCCCCGGAGTAAACTGAGGCATAGAGGAACGACGACGACGGTTTCTTTCAGTGGTTTGTAGGAGAGCCTTGCGGGTATCATTCCACACCTTGCGACAGCGTTTAAGGTGTACCTGCACAGATGGGACAGCAATATCGGTCTCCTCAGAAGGGAACGACGGGGGTAGATAACCAAGGGAACCCTCAAAAGGAGACAGCCCAGTGGCAGAGAATTTGAGGGAATTGTGAGAGTATTCTACCCACATGAGATGGTCGCTCCAGGTAGAGTGGTAGTACTCCCCACCACACAACGCAATGCAGCCTCCAGGTCCTGGTTGGTACGCTCTGTTTGACCGTTACTTTGTGGGTGGTAACCAGAAGAGAGGCTCACATTAGCTCCTAAAGCCTTGCAAAATGCCCTCCATACCTGTGAGGTGAATTGTGGACCACGATCTGAAACAATGTCAACTGGGATGCCATGGATGCGGAAGACGTGCTGGGCCAAGAGATCTGCAGTCTCACGAGCGGATGGGAGCTTGGGAAGGGCTACAAAATGAGTAGACTTTGAAAAGCGGTCAACAATGGTTAAAACGACAGTGTTACTGTTGGAGGGGGGCAAGCCGGTTACAAAATCAACAGCAATATGTGACCATGGACTATGAGGTACTGGAAGAGGATGGAGATGACCTACTGGCTGCTGATGTGAGGCTTTGCTGCGAGCACAGATTGGACAAGCTGCAACATATTCCCTCACGTTGGCTTCCATGGATAGCCACCAAAAGCGCCGACGGACCTGAGACAGAGTACGCTGGGTTCCAGGGTGACTAGAAAAATTTGAATCGTGTCACCACTGCAAAACTTGGGATCTAACATTTGATGGAACATAGAGTTTTTCTGAAGGTCCGTCATCTAGACCGGGATCAGTCTGTTGAGCTGCCAACAACACAGGCGGGAGGAAGAATAGTGTCAGGAGAGCTAAGGGTTTCCTCTGTGAACAGGCGAGAAAGGGCGTCTGGTTTAAGATTCTTGGATCCTGGACGGTAAGTTATAGTGAAGTTGAAACGGTCGAAAAACAGAGCCCAGTGTGCTTGCTGTGAGTTGAGTCTCTTTGCTTGACTAATGTAGGCCAAATTCTTATGGTCAGTCCAGACAATGAATGGCTGCTCTGCCCCTTCCAGCCAATGCCGCCACTCCTCCAAGGCCAACTTCACAGCTAGAAGCTCCCTATTGCCAACATCATAGTTGCGCTCAGCAGGAGACAGACGCCTGGAGAAAAAAAGCACAAGGATGGAGTTTTCTGTCCTCACTGGAGCGCTGTGAAAGCACTGCCCAACCCTAATTTCTTAAGCATCAACTTCTACCACGAATTGTCTGGACAGATCAGGTTGCACCAGGATGGGTGCAGAAACAAATCTTTGCTTAAGATCCTTGAGAGCGTGGGCAGCTTCAGGGGTCCAGATAAAAGGAATGGAGGAGGAGGTGAGCTTAGTCAAGGGGGCTGCTACCTTGCTGTAATCCCTAATGAAGCAGCGATAAAAGTTGGCAAAACCTAAAAAGCGTTGGAGTTGCTTTCTGGTAGACGGCACAGGCCATTTTGCCACTGCTGAAATCTTACTGGGGTCAGCCCTCACCTACCATCCTCAATGATGTACCCGAGGAAAGACACAGAGGGGACGTGGAATTCGCACTTCTGCGCTTTAACGTAAAGCTTGTTTTCCCGAAGCCGTTGTAGGACCTGGTGGATGTGGGACTTGTGCTCCTCCAAACTGCGAGAAAAAATTAAAATGTCATCAATGTACACAAACAGAAAGCGGTTCAGGAAATCTCGCAACGCATCATTCACCAAAGCTCGAAAGACTGCTGGTGCATTGGTAAGTCCAAAGGGCATAACTAAATATTCGAAGTGGACAAGAGGAGTATTGAAAGCCGTCTTCCACTCATCACCTTCCTTTATCCACATCAGGTGGTAAGCATTACGGAGACCCAATTTTGAAAAGATCTTTGCTCCCTGGAGAGGCTCAAAAGCAGATGAGATCAAAGGTAACGGATACTTGTTCTTCACAGTTATGTTGTTCAGGCCGCGAAAATCTATACAAGGACAAAGTGTAGCATCTTTCTTTTCCACAAAGAAAAACCCGGCACCAAGAGGAGAGGAGGAAGGTCGAATGATACCTGCCGCAAGAGAATCCTTGATATACACCTCCATGGCTCTTCTCTCCGGTCCTGTAAGGTTGTACAAACGTCCAGCTGGTAGAAGTTCTATGGCACAGTCATAAGGCCTGTGAGGAGGAAGAGATAGTGCCTTTTCTTTGCTGAATACATCACCCAAATCATGGTAGCAAGCAGGAACCAAGGTCAGGTCAGGAAGCTTGATCTCCGTTACCACAGCACCCTCTGTAGGTGGAATGGCAGACTGGAGACAGGTTGAGTGACAAAAGGAACTCCAACTAACAATTTTCCCCGAGGCCCAATCAATAAGTGGATTGTGCACTTTCAGCCATGGGAAACCCAAAACCAAGGGGCACTGGGGGGAGTCAAAAACATAAAAACGGACATCTTCATGATGGTTACCGGAAAGAATCAAGTGTAGGGGAACAGTTTGATGCGTGACAAGAGCGAGGTGGTCACCATTTAGCACGCAGATCGTGACATGTTCACTCAACTCTTCTACAGGTATGCCTGCTAGTTTGACAAGACTCAGTCAAGCAGGGCTAACAGGGGTAAAGTTTGGTTAGCATAGCTGAGAGAAGCTTGAATGTGGAATCGTGGGCATTTATACGAATCTTGTTCTTGCTCACCAGTAGGGGAGAGTGGGGACAGTTGCAACGCATTGTTACAACTGTCCCCACATGGTGTTGCAACTGTCCCTCATGGCAACATTAATGACAATTAGATAAAATAGATATAAAAAGGCAATTCAGTGGTTTGATAAAGAACATATTTCAATAGCCAGGTGTCTCCTCTTTCTGCCAATTACTTTTTTTAAAGTCAAACTAGGCTGCAGTGTATCCTACATTTTCTATTCTGTTTTTTTCAGTATGCCACGAGACAGGAAAAGGACAACAGATAGGGGTGTCCCTCTACCTATTCTATCTATAGCTGCTGGTGTAGTAACTACTGAAGGCAGAACAGTGAGGTCTGTGGCAAAACAATATTCCATTTGTCACACAACCCTCTACCGCTACATAAAAAAGAGAGAGAGGCTAGGTCCAGGAGAGGAGATGAGGACAGGTTACTGGACTCCCAGGAGGGTCTTCTCAGCCCAACAGGAAGATAGCCTGGCAGAGTACTTAAAAAGGGCAGCTGACCTTTTCTATGGTCTCAGCACTAAAGAGGTAAGCATGAGGAAGGTATTAAAGGAACTAGGGGTGTGACCGGTTATCCGGTTAAACGGTTAACCGGTTAGTAAATCATAACCGGTTAGGAAAAATCAGTAACCGATAACCGAAAAAAAGTCAAAATGAACACGTATTATTTAGAAATTAAGGTGAGACACGGCAGGTGAAAATATTGATTTTTCACGCAGTGGTCGAAGTGGAGATTTGTATCTATTTTCCTCCCTTTACATCTTAGTTTTCATGTCAGAGAATAAAAATAACAAAACTCACCCCGCATGATGCTTATTTTATGATGATTTGTCCGCTTGCGAGCCAGACGGAACCCGGAAGTAAGAAAACCGGCGTCGAAAGACCGCTCTGCAGCGGGTATTTCCTTCACAAATATTGACAGCTTTTACATCCACGTGTGCTGCAAAGGGTTCCGTGATGACGCTATCACGCCCAAATATGATATATTTCCTTCTGGGAGACGCCTGGGACGGACGAGCATTGAATTATATATGCGGACAGCCGAAGAAGGTTCCGCGCATGCGCAGTCGCCACCATGGCGCGCAGAGGAGGAGCTGCACATTAACAGGTTGTTAGTGATTTTCTTAACTTTCTTTCCATTTCTCTATTTGTATGAACGAGGGTCGAAGGATATTCTTGTCAGCCCTTCAGCGCCGTAGTTTCTGAATGATACCAAGCACGCAAAAGCACATGTTTCAGCACGTGCGCTTTGTTTTGGTTCCTAAAAACGTAGCAGCTGCACGTATAAGCGTAAATAAAGAGAACAGATTTAGATGGACTCATTGCAACGTGTAGCGCGGATCCTAAAACAGACGTTTGGGATGAAGTGCAAGTGGTGCGTGTATCTGCAGCGGCTCCGCGCCTGCAGGTTTATAGTGTAAAGAGGCTCTAGAGCCGCGGGTTGCCGACCCCTGGTATAGCGCAACTGCGGTCCACTTCTTAAACAAACGGTTAACCGGTTAACCGGTTACAATTTTTTCGGTTAACCGGTTACCATTTTTTGTAACCGTTCACACCCCTAAAAGGAACCGTATGTAAACAATATTTCAATTGATCATTGAATGGCCCCGATATGTCACTAGACATTAAGAAATCATGTTCATTTCAAATATTTCTACAGTGGTCCGGCAAGGATATTCTCATTTAAAAGTGAAAGTTGCAGCCCTCAAGTGATGTTGATGTTGTGTTTTGGCCTGAGGCGCCACCCTCAAGCATCATCTAATTATGAAGTCATCCGGGTTGCCAGCTCTGCTCTAGTTACCACAGCTGAAGCTCCGAACGTGTTTACAGTATTTTGAAAGTGATTGCAGTACCAGTTTTGGCCACAATCCTACATACGGTTCCTTTAAAGCAGAGTGTAGGCTTAAAGGGAGGGCTGGTAGGGATAATTATATAAGAATATGAGGTTGTCAAATAATAAGATAAGATAAAGTATTCCATCCATTTTGCAGGTTCGTCGATTGGCCTTCCAACTGGCTATCCATTACAAGTGCTCCTACCCTGAAACCTGGAATGAATGCTCCCTGGCTGGCCGGGATTGGTTTATGGGGTTCATGAAAAGACAGCCCCGTCTGTCTATACGGTGCCCTCAAGCTACCAGTCTCACACGGAACACGAGCTTCAACCGTCACAATGTGTCCTTGTTTTATGACAACCTTGCCAATGTCCTTGACAAATATAAATTTGAACCAAAGGACATCTGGAATATGGATGAGACTGGGGTCACAACTGTCCAAGAGCCAGAAAATGTTGTTGCCGGGCGCGGCGTCAGACAGGTGGGAGCAGTAACCTCCGGAGAGAGAGGAACACTGGTAACAGTTGCATGTGCAGGTAATGCATTAGGAAACATGATTCCACCGATGTTCATATTCCCACGGGTCAACTTCAAGGACCATTTTTATCCGTGATGGCCCATCTATTTATTTATTTATTATTTATTTATTTATTGGTTTATTTGGTAGGGACAGTGCATGTTAATGAACATACATGGGTCTCATGCATGTAAACAAGCCACACCGGATTGTAGCCTTGGGCTAATTTGCATCCGTCGTCCCCCATGCGCACGCTCAAACACACTCTCATTCATCCTGGCCAGCTGGATGCATTTGAGCTGCCAATAAATCCGGGTGGATGTTGCAGGACCATTTCCTTCAGTTTCTGGAGCATTTCCACCACCACACGAGGGCCTCATTGGATGCCAAAGTCCTCTTGATTCTACATAATCATTTCTCCCATCTTTCTGTAAGAGGAATAGACTTTTGCAGAAAAAATGGGATTGTCCTGTTATCTTTCCCACCCCACTGTTTCCACAAATTACAGCCACTGGATCGCACCGTTTATGGCCCCCTAAAACGCCATGTCAACACATTTTGCGATACCTGGATGAGAAGCCACCCAGGCCTGACGATGTCCATCTATGACAGGGGTCGGCAACCCGCGGCTCCGGAGCCGCATGCGGCTCTTCAGCCTCCTTGTAGTGGCTCTTTGTCCCACTGGAGCAGCGACGAGTATATTTACAAGGAGAACTGGTTCTGATTGAGTTATCCATCGGAACCGTGTGACTCCTTCATTAACGATGCCTCTTATTGATGCCGCTTTTGCCGCGGCCTCTTTATACTATAAACCTGCAGGCGCGGAGCCGCTGCAGATACACGCACCACTTGCACTTCATCCCAAACGTCTGTTTTAGGATCCGCGCTACACGTTGCAATGAGTCCATCTATCCGTTCTCTTTATTTACGCTTATACGTGAAGCTGCTACGTTTTTAGGAACCAAAACAAAGCGCACGTGCTGAAACATGTGCTTTTGCGCACTTGGTATCATTGAGAAACTACCGCGCTGAAGGGCTGAAAAGAATATCCTTCGACCCTCGTTCATACAAAGAGAGAAATGGAGAGAAAGGTAAGAAAATCACTAACAACCTGTTAATGTGCAGCTCCTCCTCTGCGCGCCATGGTTAACACTGGCTGTTACAAGATGAATCAGTCAAACCAACGTTTTAGGGAAAGGAATCCCGTTAATTTAATAACCATTTTACAATAGCCTTTATAAAAATGCTTCGTATGATAGGAAGTTTATGTCAAAATAGGTCAATTTACTATCGCTCCTGTTGAAATATTATAATTTATGGCCTATTGTTAATGAATTGATAAGATAAATTATCAATGGTATTAATACATTGATAAAAAAAAATCTACAAATAAGTATTACATAAAACAAACAAAACATAATTAATCATTTCAATCAATATTGTGAATGAATTCGTACTTAAAAAAAACATATCAACAATAATATTAATAGTAAAGTTTGTTCGGTCGGTTGAAAGTTAAAACTACACTATTGCGGCTCCTTGAGGCTATTGTTTGGTTTGAAATGGTCCGAAATGGCTCTTTTGATGTTAAGGGTTGCAGACCCCTGATCTATGACATCCCTGGAATTGTTAGGCTGGCCCTCCCATTGGCTGGAACACCAGTCAATATGCAGAATGGCTTTAGCAGCACTGGAATTTGGCAGTATAACCGTGAAAAATTCAGCGACAGTGATTTTGCACCATCTTTGGTGAGAGACCGGCCACCACCACCAGTCCGAGCAAGCTGGGACTTCTGCTCCTTCTGCAGTTCCTCCAGTGCAAGCTGGGACTTCTGCTCCTTCTGCAGTTCCTCCAGTGCAAGCTGGGACTTCTGCTCCTTCTGAAGTTCCTCCAGTGCAAGCTGGGACTTCTGCTCCTTCTGCAGTTCCTCCAGTGCAAGCGGAGTTCTCACCTGAGACTGTTAGACCTCACCCCAGAGCAGGACCACGGAAGTTAACAAAAGCAAACGGTAGGAAAAAACGCAAATCAGCCATCCTGGCAGACACCCCCGAAAAGGAGGCTTTGGAGAAAGCAAAAGTTAAGAGAAAGCCAACAAAAGTTAAGAGAAAACTGACAAAGAACACACTGGAAACAAGCCAACAAACCAAAGTAGGCCTAAAGAAAACCAAGAAGAAAAAGCATACAGAGGACAGTGACTCTGAGAAAGAAGAATATTTGTGCATTGTCTGTTTGGAGAGCTACTCCAGACCGAGAGAGGTGTGGCTACAATGTTGGCAGTGCAGGGCATGGGCTCATGAAGCCTGGTGGCTTCATGATGGTGGTTCCATTTACATTTGCCACAATTGTGAGACAGATGGGGAATTGTGAATACAATGCAACGATTTGTTACTTAAAATAATCAGTTTGTGTGTGTTTGGTGGTTCATTCATTACTGCTTGTTACTACAGTAATATTTTACCTTTTGAATATTGTTATTAAGTCAATGAACTCGGTCTCTGGTCTCAAATAAACAAAAAAAAAGATTTGAAAAATTATGCAATTATGAGTTTTATTACATCTAAATGACTGTTGCAACTGCCCCAACAGTACCGACAGGAGTTAAACTAGTGCGACCCAACTGCATAGGTTCCTCAGTGGTAAGGCTGGCGAGGGTTGAGGCTGAACGGGGCTGGGAGTTGCTCTAAACCCAGGGAGCGAGGCTGGACGAGCAGATGGAGCATTGTGGGTCCTTGTGTTGCTTTCACATTTCCTCTCTCGCAGCCGTTGTCTAAACGGATAGACAAAGAGATTAAATCATCCAATGATTCAGGTTCATCATGTGAAGCCAGCTCATCCTTCATAGTCTCACTTAAGCCAAACATGTACGCACCACGAAGTGCCTGGTTATTCCAGCCGGACTCTGCTGCTAGAATCCTAAAATCAATAGAATATTCTGCTACGCTTCGTAAACCCTGACGAAGATTTAACAGTCTCTTAGCAGTGTCAGCAGCAATATCTGGGTGGGCAAACACTTTTTTGAATTCTGCAATGAATCTTTCATAGGTCATGGGGTTAGCTGAACTTCCCAAAACTGCTTGTGCCCAATCCAGTGCTCTCCCTCTTAACAAACCGGTGACATAAGATAACTTGGCTTGGTCAGAAGTGAAAGTCTGTGGCTGTTGCCTGAATACTTGCGAACATTGGAGCAGAAAACCTTTAGATTTGCCCAAATCTCCAGAATACGGCTCAGGTGGTGGAACTGGCGACTCAGATGTAGCAGCTGGATTCGGATTAAGCTCCTGTAAACTGGCGGAAGCAGCTGGAACAACAGCAATCTTATTAGTTAAATCTTCAAGTAGTCTTCCAATTTGGATTACCTGCTGACCGAGTGCACCCTGTATGTCCATAAGATGTGGTGATGTTGACCGAGTAAATTTCCTTGACTAGATAGGGCCCGTTCTACAGCTTGGGGATCTGCTGGGTCCATGTTGGCCAGATCGTACTGTTACGGCCTAAGGTTGGCGGACCCAGAGAAAGACTGAGCAGGTAAGTAATCAGATATTTATTGACGGTGAGGGGCAGCAGGTATGTAGGGGCTGGGGCTTGCCTGGAGCTGACTCGTAACCGGGGTGGAGCAGGCAGATAAGTTGGGGCTGGAGCTGGGGCTGGCGCCGGAGGTGGTTAGTATCCGGAGTGGAGCAGGTGGGTAACTGACAGGCACGGAGATCTGACAAGATGCAGGAAAACACACTGTTAGTTTACTAGTACGCAATAATAGCAAAAATCCAATAATAGGCCTGAGAAGTCTCACGGAGGTAGACTGACGATCTGGCACAGGAGTGAAGGAGAGCCCAGACTTAACTACAGCAGGAGTTACTCCTATTAGCAGGAGTAGAGTGGATTCAGGTGTGCCCAGCCAGCCAGGGAGCAGGAGCAGAGGGAGCAGCCACACCCACCAGGAACAGGAGGCAGAACTGCCACAACCACAGCAGCAACCAACAAAACAAATAACCTACACTACCACACTCGGATGAGACGACTTGAACAATTCAACTTTGGGTTAATCAGTCCACAGTATATTTTGCCAAGTGCTCTTTCACAAACCAAAGTTGAATAGTTTGGGAGGAACACACAACGTCATGTGTGGAGGAAAAATGGAACAGCACATCAACATCAAAACCCTATCACCACTGTGAAGTACAGGGGAAACACGTAAAATTAGAATATCGTTCAAAAGTTCATTTATTTCTGTAATTCAACTTAAAGACACACTGCATAACATTTTAGACTATACTTTTGCCATCAGTACAAAACATTTTCCTAATGATCAGCTCAATACAGAAAATGCTATTACTGCAGTGGGTAATCAAAGAATGGATTTGGATTATAACCTAATCTGTATAAATCTCAAATTCTGCTGACTTTAGTCACATCTCCATGGAGATTTGTAGGAGACATACACACTCCCGGTAAAGTTACAGTCATGTCTTGACAAAGCAAAAGCACATGTTTGTTTGTACATTTATAGGTTATTTTTCAAGGATAAAAACATCTGTCATTAAATAAATGCTTGAATTTCAATTTTATTTATTGGGTAAAATTCTACGTGGTGTGGCTTTAACATGTGAAACTAGTATATGATATAGACTCATTACATGGAAAGTGACATGTCAAGCCTTTATTTGTTATAATTTTGATGATTTCTTACAGTCAAATTTTCTGAGATTTTTAATTTGGGGCTTTTACAAGATGAGCCATAAATACACGTTTAGAATGTAAACGTGTATTTCATGAGCGTGTACATGAGCGTGCACGTCTTTGAGATTCAACAATCAATCAATAATTTTGTCAAAGTACAGAAACGAAAGATTGAAACACTTTACACATAGCCTATGGTTGATTTCTTAGATTTTATTTTTAATTATCTTAATCATTTCTGAGGAAAATAAAGAAATGAGCTGTTTAAAATGTGCACCAAACTTGAGTTCCTTAAACTGACTTCCCCTCGCTGTTTTCCCTCGCGGGAATGTATGACAGGTACAGACCTAGTGTGGCGGTGCGTAATGTTTCACGTTCAGTTGGATTGCTATTAATACCATCTTTGACGCAGAACAGTTCGTACTGAAGGTTTTGGCCTCCGTGAGCGCACGTGAGCTTTATAAATAAGACCCCTGGACAACTTGCTATCATCAATGGAAAAATTAATTCACGAGTTTATCTAGATATTTTGCAAAAAAAACCTGAGACATTCACAACAGCTTGGAATAAGTAAGTGAACCCCTGTATTAAATACAGTGGGGAAAAAAGTATTTAGTCAACCAACAATTGTGCAAGTTCTCCCACTTAAAAAGATGAGAGAGGCCTGTAATTTTCATTATTGGTACCTCAACTATGAGAGACAAAATGAGAAAAAAAAATCCAGAAAATCACATTGTCTGATTTTTTATGAATTCATTTGCAAATTATGGTAAGCGGTAAAGCGATTCTGCAATTTCGCCTCCACTGCCCTCCTCGCTCGAGTTGAAAAATCAGAACTTTTTGGTCAATTCGTGGCGCGTTGACCAATCAGAAGACGAGCTGTTTTGTGACGTGAGCACAACATGCCGGTCACAGAGCGGCCAGGGAGTGGGAGGATGAGAGAAAACCCAAGACGGGGATTTGATCTACGAACTCCGCTCCGCTCTACTCTGTGTGTGAACCACGCCACAGCACTCACATCCCCGACCTCTCCTACTTATTAAAGACACAAATGTAACCCCAAAATACCCACATTCTGATAGAGGAAAGTGCGATTGGTGACTGGGACACCACTGCATTTATTAACATAATTAATTAACATAATATTAATTTATTAATTTTATGTAAACCAGATAAAACTCAAAGACTGGGATAATAATATCATTGCCTTATTTAGTGACATGGCTGGATGTTTTCACTTTGAAACTACAGACACGATAAAGCTGTATTGGGCAGAGAGAGCTAATCAGAGGCTGTCAGTGCTTATGAGATGGGACTGAGGGCTGCTTTTTACTGTAATCTCCCCCAGGGAGATCTCACAGACACCGGGGGCAGCGGTTAGCCATCCCGGGATGCCTTCGAGTCTCAGAGCGGGGCAGTGTGTGACTGAGTGTCCGCTAAAGGCAGCAGGGGGAACGGGGAAATACGAGCGCCAAATGTCCGCTGGGTGTGCTCAGCATGTAGCCGGTACGACAGGCTTGAAAGTCCGGGAAAGTGGCGCCACATACCCGGAGAAGCGAGCTGGTACGAGAGGCTTCAGTGTCCGGGAAAGTGGCGCTACATGTCCGGAGAAGCCAGGACGCCTGCACCGGAGCTGGAGGCTGCAGAGCGGGGAGTGTGTGGCTGAGTGCCCGCTGAAGGCAGCGGGAAGACACAAGCGCCAATGGTAGGGAGTCGGATCAGTCAAAGTCTTATATTTATCAGCGACACAACTTTTCTAGTGCTAGATCAACGAGCAAACAATAATCAGAGGTGGGAAGTAACAAAGTACTTGTACTTCTTTGCTGTACTTAAGTACATTTTTCAGGTATCTGTACTTTACTTGAGTATTTATTTTCCTGACGACTTTTTACTTTTACTCCTTACTTTTGAAACGCAAGTATCTGTACTTTCTACTCCTTACATTTTCAAAACGGGCTCGTTACTTTTCTTTAGATCACGCGCTGTTTTTTTCTTTTTCTTTCCCCCTAGGCGGCCGCGCGCACCCGTCTCGTCAGCGCGCGTGCCAGAGCGCAGATTTGTTTTTTGTCATTTTGGTTTCGGTTTAGAAACAGACGGCATCTCCGCACACCGGGGGAAGCTGCTGAAGTAAACACGCTGCTGTCAGAGCACGGACGCGTATAGAGCAAAGGAACCAGCGTCACCAGTGCGGAGGTGAGAGAGATGGACATGAGCGCGCACGTGCAGCCGTGGTGCAGGGACAGACAGCATGAACATAGCCTACTACTGACCCGTTTGACCGCGGTCCTGCTGTGATTTTAGTGTGAGATCAGCTGGTCCAAACTGTTCTAAACTCCAAACTTCAGAAATAGAGACTTAATCTGCCTTTGGTCTCTGCTGTGAATATGAATAAAAGGGAGTTTTAGAAATACAGGCCATTGGCTGATATAAGCGATTTTGGGGCGTTTTTATTTGTTTTACTATATTAATTTAATATTTATACAGGTTTGTCCTTTGAGACCATAGTTTGAGATGATATGATGTCTAATTAGTCAGAGAGACCTGTTTCAAACACATCAACCATATGGGCTCATAGGCTGCAGTTACATCGGCATCTTTTACTCTTTTTTGTAAAAATAATTAAATGTTTTGAAAGCATAAAGAAAAAAGACAGGAAAAAAACAAATTACAGTGCAGCATTTGTTGTTGTTTGTTCTCACATATACAGTAGCTTCAACCAACACATATGAACAAGCTTAAATTGAGTAAAATAGAGCCTGAATAAGAGCTGTAAAGCCATCTGGATAATGTTTTTAATTGCGTTTCATCGTTGACTGTTTTTACTTTGTACTTTAGTACATTTTTGATGAAGTACGTTTGTACTTTTACTTAAGTAAACTAGTTGCAGCTGTACTTTTACTTTTACCGGAGTAATTTTTTACCCGGTATCTGTATAAAAGTACAGATACCGAGTAAAAAATTACTTAAGTACAGAAATTGAGTACTTTCGACACCTCTGAATAATCTGAGCAGCCTGTTCAGAACCTTGCCCAGAGTGTGGAGGAAAGAATTAAGTTGGTCACTGAACTGCGCAGGCGTAGTAGATATCCCTGAAGCTATGGAGGCGAATTTACTCTGGCGACAGGAGCGAGTAATCGCTGCGATAGAAGCGAGTGACACCCAAATATTCAAGCGATAAACGCCTGGCGTTTGATGCGATTTTTTCGCCTCCATCGCGTTCGGTCTAAATGCGGCATAACTCTCGTAAGTCTCAGGATGAGCTCATCTATTTCTCTCCCTCTCTCTCTTTCCCTCTTGTGTGTGTGTTTCTGTGCGTGGCGCACGGCGCGTAGTGCAGTGATGCGAACTGGTAAATATTAGTGATGGGATTTTCGGCTTTTTTTGGTGAACCGGATCATTTGGATCAGCTCACCAAAAAGAGTCGGCTCTTTTGGCTCCCAAATGGCTCTTCATGTTTTTACATAATACAGTTTAAATTCAGGAGACGTTTTGATTCATGGCTTGTTAACTGAGCTTTTTGACTACTCCCTGCACAAAACAACTGTAATCAAGTAAGAAATGAAAAACAGAATATATATTTTTATATTTTTTCCCCCCCATTGCTAGCCTGGCTAACGCCAGACTAAAATCACAAGTGATATTTAGTCTGGGGACCACCAATTCATTTTCTCGTAGGAGAGGTGTGGTTTACGATTGTCCATAGCCGTTTATTGGGCGCTACGAATGTCTCTCATGCGTCTGCACGTAGCCATAGCCAATCGTGTCATGGTATCAGATGACGTATGACGTACCTGCTGTAAACTTTTGAGCTAAACTATTTAGAACACATTCTAAAGCTTGATCGAAAGATGGCATCGCGTCTGCTGCTGTCATGTTGGATCCGTAAATATGTTTTTATTTTTTTTATCCCTAAACAAACTACAAGCTTTATGTCAAATAGCGCGTCATCGTCTTACCGTCCCTCCTCGTTCTGTGATTGGTGCCCAAATCCATGGAAAAATGTCGGCCATGGTCCCCAGGCTGTTGTGAAGTTCGAAAAGATTCGAGCGCACACAGCAGTCTGGCGTTAGCCAGGCTACCCCATTGCTATAATGAAGTGATATTGGCTTATAGTGGTGTTGTTTTGTCTTCAGGAATCAAAGTTGACTTTTCCAGGTGGTGGAGCCATTGTTTATTATAGCAACACACACTTTTAAGGCTGGTACATATATGTACTCTTTTTTTATTTACAGTCAAAATCCTTAGTGTTTCTCCCATACCTTTTCCCCAGTCCCTCTGCTGCCTGTGTCAGCTCTGCCCCTGGTCCTGCTCAGTCTGTAGCTGCTCGAGCCTCGCACTGAGAGGGATACAGACTCCAGACATCACTGAAGTCCAAACATTAGCCTGGACTCCTGTTATACTTCTGCTTTAGTTGCTTTTGCAATGCGCTCACACACAATTTGTCCATAACGAACACCATGTTCGAGCACAAGGGTGTCCATAAGTGCACGTAGCACCAGGACACCCTAGGCCGGAGGTCGATGATCGACTTTGTAGTTGTGTCATCTGATCTCCGGCCGCGTGTCTCGGACACTCGGGTGAAGAGAGGGGCTGAGCTGTCAACCGATCACCACCTGGTGGTGAGCTGGATCCGCTGGCAGGGGAGGAAGCCGGTCAGACCTGGCAGGCCCAAACGTGTTGTGAGGGTCTGTTGGGAACGTCTGGTGGATCCCTCTGTCAGTAGGGTCTTCAACTCCCACCTCCGGAAGAGCTTCACCCAGATTCCGAGGGAGGTTGGGGACATGGAGTCCGAGTGGACCATGTTCTCCTCCTCCATTGTTGATGCAGCTGCTCGCAGTTGTGGTCGTAAGGTCTCTGGTGCCTGTCGCGGAGGCAATCCCCAAACCCGGTGGTGGCGCCCGGAAGTAAGGGATGCCGTCAAGCTGAAGAAGGAGTCCTACTTGGCCTTGTTGGCCTGTGGGACTCCGGAGGCAGCTGAGAGGTACCGGCAGGCCAAGCGTGCTTGAGGCAAAAACTCGGGTCTGGGAGGAGTTCGGAGAAGCCATGGAGGAGGACTATCGGTCGGCCTCGAAGAGATTCTGGCAAACCATCCGGCGCCTCAGGAGGGGGAAGCAGTGCTTCACCAACACTGTTTACAGTGCGGGCGGGGAGCTGTTGACCTCGACTGGGGATGTGGTCGGCGGTGGAAGGAGTACTTCGAGGATCTCCTCAATCCCACTGTCACGTCTTCCGATGGGGAGGCAGAGGCTGGGGACTCGGAGGCGGGCTCGCCCATCACCCAAGCTGAAGTCACTGAGGTGGTTAGAAAGCTCCTCGGTGGCAAGGCTCCGGGGGTGGATGAGATTCGTCCCGAGTACCTTAAGTCTCTGGATGTTGTAGGGCTGTCTTGGTTGACACGTCTCTGCAACATCGCGTGGCGGTTGGGGACAGTGCCTCTGGATTGGCAGACCGGGGTGGTGGTCCCTCTCTTCAAGAAGGGGGATCGGAGAGTGTGCTCCAATTACAGAGGGATCACGCTTCTCAGTTCGACCGTGTCCCTCGTGGTGCCCTGTGGGGGGTGCTCCAGGAGTATGGGGTCCGGGGTCCTCTGCTAAGGGCTGTCCGTTCCCTGTATGACCGTAGCAGGAGCTTGGTTCGCATTGCCGGCAGTAAGTCAGACCTGTTCCCGGTGCGTGTTGGTCGGGGGGCAAAGCTCTCGATTTACCGATCGATCTACGTTCCCACCCTCACCTATGGTCATGAGATCTGGGTAATGACCGAAAGGACAAGATCGCGGATACAAGCGGCCGAAATGAGTTTCCTTCACAGGGTGGCTGGGCGCACCCTCCGAGATCGGGTGAGGAGCTCAGTTACCCGGGAGGAGCTCGGTGTAGAGTCGCTGCTCCTTCACTTCGACAGGAGCCAGCTGAGGTGGCTAGGGCATCTGTTCCGGATGCCTCCTGGTCGCCTCCCTCGGGAGGTGCTCCAGGCATGTCCTATTGGGAGGAGGCCACGTGGAAGGCCCAGGACACGCTGGTGGGACTATGTCTCCGAGCTGGCCTGGTGTCGTCTCGGGGTCCCCCAGAACAGCTGGAGGAGGTGTGCGTGGATCGGGAAGTCTGGGCATCTCTGCTTAGACTGCTGCCCCCGCGACCCGGCCCCGGATAAAGCGGAAGAAAATGGATGGATGGATGGATGGATGGATCATACACATGAGTGGAAAAGGCCGACACTGCGACGTATTGCCGCTCCGCGCGTGATCGCATTCTTTATTTTTCACTCCACAAACCCAGCGTAACTTTATCTGAGCATAAAACCGAAAATATGAGGCGGATCTTTCTCAAATAAGAAGTGGCTAAAAGCTAGAGATGTACTGACTACATTTAAGGATTAGTTTAAGTTTGTAGAGATTTTGTGTAAACAGCAGGTTCGTTCCTGCAGATGTCTATCTTTTCCCCTCTCTCCCTCTCTCCCCAAACCCATTCTCTTACTCTTTTCTATTTCAGTCTTTGCCCTTCTCTTTTCTTCTCTAATGTAGCAGAGAGCTGTGTATGTAGAGCTTGATAAACATGCACACACAAAAAAACGGCTAACTAGTGAGACTCGGGTCTCATCGTTCACTTAAAAGAGCCGGCTCTTTGTACCGACTCGTTCGCGACCGACCCATCACTAGTAAATATTGTCCCGTTCACCCGCTGTTTCTTAAACATTAACGTTAAAATTGAGAAAATGCAAATAATAAGCTCCACTTTACATTTGTATTAGTGTAATATGAGCCCTGATATTCAGGAACAGATGACGCTCTAAATAAGTTCATACACATTTCTGTAGCAAAATTCGTGTTCCATGATTGTTCAGATGTTTAGTTTAACTACATTTATCCAGCGATCTCACATTTTTTCCTAACATACACAATCTACAGCCTATATATAGGCTATGTAAATGTCTTTAAAAATTGCTTATAATGTGAGATTAATTCATGAAGGATAAAAATAGCTCATGATGGATTTTTTATAAACCTGCCCGTCAAAATGAAGGAGAGAAATTATCCCTAGCGAAACCACTGGTAAGAGCGTAACAACACCCTAACAATGGGTCAGAGTTTGCCTCCTCCTGGGGTAAGAGCGTAACAACACCCTAACAACGGGTCAGAGTTTGCCTCCTGCTGGGGTAAGACCCAGAGGTTACATTAACCGAAAATCCTCTGTCATTTACGGAATATTTTAAGCTTTGACGTAACATTTCAAAGGCCGTCCGTCATTTTGACAGATTGAAAATCAAGCCGTAATTAAAATAAAGATGCAGCGCTGCTGTTTTTCAGAGCGCGCGGGGCTCTCTCTCTCTCTAAAAGCAGCTTCACTGTTTCACTTGTATCACTGTTGTTAGTGCCGAGCTAACTTTCTCGGCACTAACAACAACACGGGGAAGAAAACCACGATGCAAACGCGGTTAAAGGCTAATACTATCCTTCACATCTGGAGCCGCTCTTTAACTCTCGTAAGTCTCAGGACGAGCTCATCTATTTCTCAGAGTTTGCTTCCTGCTGGGGTAAGAGTGTAACAACGGGTCAGACTCTGCCTCCTGCTGGGGTGAGAGCGTAACAACGGGTCAGACTCTGCCTCCTGCTGGGGTGAGAGCATAACAACGGGTCAGAGTCTGCCTCCTGGTGGGGTAAGAGCGTAACAACGGGTCAGAGTCTGCCTCCTGCTGGGGTAAGAGCGTAATAATGGATCAGAGTCTGCCTCCTGCTGGGGTAAGAGCGTAACAACACTCTAACAACGGGTCAGAGCCTACAGTGCCACATACAGTATCAGCAGGTGGCGCGGAGGCTCTGACTTTTTCTTTTAGAGTTTGCTCTCGTTATATTGCAAGGACCTGGGGGGAGGGCGCTCTTACATGTTGAAGATTTTATATCTTTTTTTGTGTTGTCCACGGATACCTTTAAAGAGCAAATACATCTTAATACCTGTTGCGTCTTTGTTCCTATGTAAATTACCTGACTCCGGACAACACGCGCGCGTTCAACGCTGGAAGGGAAGTTTAGATTTTTTCTTCGTCAACACTACTCTATCAGCTAATAAAAACATACCAGAATAGATGACCAGGATTCAGAAGATTAAATCACGTAAATTTATTCCCTAACAATTCATCTAATACATAGTTCTGCTTCCCCATTTCCCTAACAGAAAGTCTGCCAGTCCTCCGTTCCCATGGGAGATACTGACTCAAAAACAGGGAAAGTCAGAGTATACGTCACATTTTTCCCATCATGCAGTATTCCTGAGCCTAAGACCACGTGTCGCTGTTTCCATTGGTACCCGAACCGTCATGTGACGTTTGGCTCCGCCCTTCGCCGCCATTTTACATTGTCCTGTTTTTGTTTGGGCAGCCGGTTTAGCTCGGACACCCCCTCAGACCAGTAACTTTCCACTGTAACAAAGAGCTAAAAAACACTTGTACAAACTTCTGGTTAAAATTGCTAAATAGCCAAAAAGGCAAAACATCACATAAAAATATTATAACTCTTCAGACCCCCTTCTGATCTCACAGGAGATCATTTAAACCATAATATTTTTAGTTCACAAAAGTACAGCCTGTATCAAAAGTCAAAGTACAATTTCCCACAGTATAATACCAAAATAACATGTCCACTTTATATTGTGCATACTCAACCAGCCGCTCGGTGGTTTCAAAATCTTCTCTCTCTTCTCAGGTATAATTTCCGTTTATTAATCTTTCCATGCGGAACTTAGGTGGTTTATAGTCCATGTCAACGATACATTTCAACTTCTCCGTCCCCCTGGGACCGTCCCATTTTCCATCACAGCCTTATTCGAGGTCGTTCCATTCATATTTCAAGGCTTGCTGTACTTTTTTCCAAGTACAGGCTGGGACCACCCCCTTCTGGCGTTTCCCTTGTCCCGAACTCCGTGTCCCCCTGGGGTGCACCACCCAACGTATAGATGCCCCCAGTGGAACCCAAGAGTTAGGACAACCATACAGCACGCAAAAGCAGATTACAATCAACACAGTTTCATATTATCCTTAAAGCCTATTATAACAAAAACAGATATATAAATAGCCAACAATCCTCCTTTCGGTGTCTCTTAAAATATCGCAATCAAACTGAATATTTATCATGAAATTACAGTTACAGATGAAATGTTCTTGAGCTAGTCGTTGGTTATTGTTGCCTCTGTCCGTGCAGCTTCGGCGTCTGGGCTATAGAATCATATACTCACCACTGAGGTGTTTTTTATTTGGTGTGTTTTGTTTTGCAAGTTTAATCATATTTAATCATTTGGGTCCACTATTCTCATAATTACAACCACTTACGTGCACCCACAGAGGCAAGGAACCAAAACAGAGTTCTGTAACAGAAACACAAAGAACAGACATTAAAAATTACACACAAAAAATTCTCATCAAGATCGCTCATCGTGAGCCGGTGGACGACCATGCCAGCTAATTTTAAAATATGGCTGTACTCGATTTAACTATTCAACTTGATTTATCTATTGGAATGTTGTCAATTTTATCTGGAAAATTCAGGGATATAAGCACACAGGTTTCATTAATCCTAAATTTGTAGCCTCTTGTTCTCCACACTTGCACAATTCTGTGTGCGCACCTCAGAATTGCAACAAATGCCGAAAACCGAGCATTATAAAATGTATCTATATCTGAAACGTATGTCTTACATCGTAGTTTGCCATAAAATTTATCAATTTGTCACTTTTTGTTTGTATTTTAGATATATTTACCATATTTGCATTTGTTCTTTCCCGTGCCCAAAATAAGCCAAATTATAATCGTCCCATAATTAACACCCCCTTCTTGGACTGAGAAAAACTCAGTCCAACAAATTGTCATGTAAACGTGTAAAAAACAACCTTCCATAGATGAAACCTCTATCCTTGAACAGGAAACACAGCAAACCAGCTCAAAAGTTCACTGGAGATTAATACTTCCAGCATCTGCAAAAACCAACACAATACAAATATCAACACAAAAGAAAAAATGAACAAAAATTAATAAATGTCAGTGCCAGGCCCTGGAGACTCTATTTGGTTTTATTGAGTCATTGTGGTTCAACAGGACGAGTGATTAGTGTGAGACCACTCGTCTGGTTTCTCTGGGACCTTGGCTACAGTGTATCAGGTCCTGGCCATAACTCCAAAAACGATCAGACCAACTCTGTTCAGTCCAATTGCGGCCCAGAATCAGGCAAGGTTGGCAAGGAGCATTCTCAGCAGCTCCCGGGACTTCAGATTCTGGTTGAATAAACTTAAAAAACTAAATCAGTAAACATAGTTCCAATATAACATACAATCTTGTCAAAATCAGGGTCCTCTTTAGTCCCATGAGCAAACAGGAGCCGGATCCAGGCATCAATCGGCCAGTAAAAGCTCATCAGAGTAACCTGTTGGTCTGCTCACGGATTGAGCACCGAGAGCAGAGCAATAGGAAGGGCCAAAGCCCAATTCATTTCAGTCTAAAACCATTTAGGCAATTTATAATTATATAGTTCTATTACTCCAACATAACAATGCCCTCTAAGGCTTCACATTTAAATTTTGTATTTAGGTATTCTAATCTTTGAATTTAGTTGTAATTTTAAAGATAATTGATTAATTATTAGTAAATAAGCCAGCATCAGCAGGTCTTAAGGACCACTATATTTTTTGGTGCATTTTAAAGATGTTCAGTTAAGTGAAAATGATTCTCCACCATTTTGTCGTGGAATGAATTGGAATGTTTAAAAAACCGATACAATTGAGCATTAACATCTAAAAAAAAATAAGACACAGATTAAGAGTACAGGAGATTTGAAAAATTCAAAAAATGTTACAAAACTTTTGTTTCACTCAGCGCTTTGATCATGGGGCCTAATTTTAGCCTGTTGTCCACGAGAGAGAGCAAATGATAATCAAAACAAGACATTTCATATTATTGTGCCAATACAGGTGTAAACAATTTGCAGTCACACCGTGTTTACCTTTTACAATTTTGTTGGTTTAAGGGAACATTTATGTCCCTTAAAGTTAGACTTAAAAGCTTCTCCATATACCAAATCTTAATTTGTCATAACAAACTTTTGTGTAGCAGTTTACGGGTGATTAGGCGGTATACAGAGATGATTTGTGGTGGGTCCAGTTCAAGCGTCAGCAACCATTGTCTTACGGATGACTCAAGACAGCCATGTCCATGTCCTAGGACAGAAACAGGAGTCTTAAGGGCTCTATTGCATAGGTATGCTAGAGTCTGTCCTGCGAGATCATAGGCACTGGTTTCATGAAAGGCAGACTTTGCGGTTTTCCCGAGAGACCCGCTAAGAAGATGGTGTCAGGTAATCTTATAGTTTAGATGTGTTTCACCTGTCTGCACCAGCATGTCTGTTCACAGACGACATGAGTTCTGCCATGTCTCTGGACTTCTGGGCGCCCTCAACCGTTGCTGGTCCAGTTTTGGTTTTGGATCGCCGTCTGAAAACACCTTAACCACAATTATCATCAAAACCACCACAACCATAAATCGCTCCACATTTAGGTAAACTTTTTAGTAACCATTTAAGTCTTTGTCTTTAATTGCGTTACTCCTTTAAGCTGCATCTTTAAAATTTGCACTTAATTTTCTTTATTTTTTAGTTCAGCTTGCTCTCACCTCTGGTCAATGGTGTACAACAAATTATGTACCATAAATATATTCATTAATTTATTAAATTTGTTTATTTGGTCTCCTAAAAATAATAATTCAAAATTTTGCATATTGCTTCTTCATAACTTTTAGTAATGCGTCCAAGATGGTGCATAAACAAACATAAACTTCAAATGGATAACGGTCTGTACTCCAAATCAATGCATCCAAAGTTATAACCTATAAACACTTTTGCTCTCATTCCATGTCACCACAGTGGAGAGAGAGATTCTAATTTTTCAGAAACCTCTCTTTCAGGGGCCTAAAATGTTCTATTCACCACAGACACACAAAAAAATAAAAATAGCATCTATCACACATTAGTTAATTTTTGATATTTCAAAATAGCAATTTTATGCTATTAAGACTGCCTTCAGCAGAAATGTCTAAAAAAATAATAACTTCGTTATTATACATTCAGGATGTTTTTCCCTTTTTCACTATGGGAAGCTCTTTCCTCCACACCTCCTTTACATGATATCTTAATACAGATGAATGGCCATTCCTCAATGTATATCTGAATACAGGTGGATGGCCACTCCTCAATGTATCAAGACCTCCTGTTTTAATCATTTCTCAGTTTTCTTTCTTTGCTCCATCCACACAACATTCATACCTGTGTCCTTCACTCCACTCACAATCTGCTTCCAGTTATACAAAAATTTCATTCAACCTCGTTTGTTCACACAAACTCCACTCGTCACTCCACAATAAACACATATGACAACGAGACAAGACACCAGAATTTCACACTAATCCCATCACCACATGTACAAACAGAGCTCATTTGCATTTGACCAGTAGAATATTCACAGATATCATAACATAATAACATAACCTGGCCAGTACTTTAACACTTAATTCTTTATAATTTCAAAAAACCAAACATTAATTCACCGAATTATCTATGTATCTCACCACTAAGTGGAATTTAAGGATCTTTTGATCCTCGGGCCTCCAACCCACTCTCATATTTCACCAATTAGTCACCAATTAGTAGAATTTAAGGACCTTATTCGATCCTAGGGCCTCAAACCCACCACACTTTCCAATATTTCGCCAATCAATGGAATTTAAGGACCTTATCAGATCCTATGGCCTCCAACCAGAGTTTTAGACAGCCCCCAAGTCTGTCAACGACTATTTCAACGCTTATCTTCAGTTCACGCGTCCGTGTCCTTGGGAGATCCTACCACGTACTTTTCAGCTTTTAAAGGGATAAACCCAACATAGTAGTTCTTTACTTAATTTGGGGCCTCAAACCCAGTGCCAATTATTAGAATTTAAGGACCTTATCTGATCCTTGGGCCTCAAACCCAGAACCTTGGGACTTTAACCCAGAACCTTGGGACTTTAACCCAGAACCTTGGGACTTTAACCCAGCGCGCTTTATTTAAGGATTTCCCAAATCCTAGGGCCTTCAACCCACCACCTTTAATTTAACTTTAGAATTTAACTTTATTTAACTTCTTTTTTAGTTCAGTATCTTTTCATATTCACCAACAATCTAGGGCTGAGCAATGTGACATCAGACCGTCGTACGATCTCCAAAGCCATCTGCTCCGATTAATCTTTTACACAATAAAAGACACAGTATGTTATATTCTATTTTGTCACATCGCTCATCCCTACAACAACACACACACCACAAGACAAAAACAAGACACAATAAAACACAAAAACAAGACAAAAACAAGGCAAAAACAAGGCACCTCTCACCCTCCCTGCCGGCCGCCAAGATGACTTCAATTATACTTTAGTTGCTTTAACAAGATTATCGTGTTCAGACGAAAAATGCTCCAAAAGCCTCAGATATAGGTTGAAAATACATTAAGAAATAGGAAAAAATTATGTTGTTGCAATGTTAGGCTATTATTTAATTTTTCCATGGGTATTTGGATTGTCCTTATATTTATGTTTAATATTTAACAGCTAGTTCCACAGTTTATGAATCTGTGTTATGCTCAAAACAAAAGAAGCCAAAATCAAAAAACGGACTGGATCCGTAAAAAACACGGACTCGGACTGGATTTAACAGGCACGCTATGGTGGTAACTCGAAACCCGAAATGGATTTACGGAATGGATTTGGTTTAGTGGCCGTATATAGTTCCTACAACCATGGCGGCTGTGTGTTTTTACTACAAAAATGGCCACCTCCGGTATTACTGTGTAAATAAACAGCAGCAACAAAGAAAAACCAACGGTGCTTCTTTAATTCTCCACACCCAATATCCAAAGCGATGACAAAACAATGTACAGTGGCTAGATCTCCGCTGAGAATGTATTTTAATGTCCTGCTATCTGTTAACGCCTAAGAGCTTAAAGCTAAAGCTAATGCTAATGTTAGCCCTTTGTTCTCAAGCTAGCTTAGCAGCCCAGCACCCCAACAACAAACATGCTTTGACCAGATAAGCACCTCGAACAATCATCAATAAAGCCTTAAACTACACAAAGCAGCCATCACGATGGTCACACACTAAGCTGTACCCAACACATGTGCTTAACACCCGGTTTTTAAATGCTTTTTATCAATTTTGAGATGCTAGCGATCGCCAAGCTAACGCGGCTAACAGCTAACCACAAGGCCTGACTAAGCCTGCACAACATTTGAACAGGAAATAGACTTAAATACTAGGAAATATTCTACACAGACAATGAGAAGCTAACAATTTATGGGACATGTTAATAGTAAAGTGGTAAACTAGATAACTTAAACACCAGATATTTTCCGAAACAAAGAGATTCAAGCATGTATGCACTGCGGCCTGTTTTTCTGAGGCACAGCTAAAATAATGTAACTTCGATAAAACGTAACTAGGCAGGTCTTATAGGCACATTTTTTGACGCTTTAAGGCGTACAGTCTGAACACTTACTAAATTAGTTAAGTTGCATTTTCTTAAGTTTCGTTTTTTATTTTATTTCTTATTTTTTCATAGCCAATATGAACAAATTAAGGTATTAATTATGACGTTTTCCCTTCGTACTTCCACCATCAATTCACAGATTTCACCATTCAACAGTCAACTTCGTTAAAAATTAATCTAAAATTTGGAAAAATATGCCAATAGACGTACTTTGAGACTCACACAGTAGTAGTGATCAAAAGTCGTCTTACCTTAATCTAGATGGACGTCCATGAAGCCGCTGTTGAGTGGTCGTGGAAGAAAGATCTGGTATGCCTACCGCCAAATTTTCACAGGATTGGACCTCCGCCACATCCTTTGTTGACGAACCAAACTTCCCCTTCAGCACTGTCGGGGTCACTATATGAAGATTTTATATCTTTTTTTGTGTTGTCCACGGATACCTTTAAAGAGCAAATACATCTTAATACCTGTTGCGTCTTTGTTCCTATGTAAATTACCTGACTCCGGACAACACGCGCGCGTTCAACGCTGGAAGGGAAGTTTAGATTTTTTCTTCGTCAACACTACTCTATCAGCTAATAAAAACATACCAGAATAGATGACCAGGATTCAGAAGATTAAATCACGTAAATTTATTCCCTAACAATTCATCTAATACATAGTTCTGCTTCCCCATTTCCCTAACAGAAAGTCTGCCAGTCCTCCGTTCCCATGGGAGATACTGACTCAAAAACAGGGAAAGTCAGAGTATACGTCACATTTTTCCCATCATGCAGTATTCCTGAGCCTAAGACCACGTGTCGTTGTTTCCATTGGTACCCGAACCGTCATGTGACGTTTGGCTCCGCCCTTCGCCGCCATTTTACATTGTCCTGTTTTTGTTTGGGCAGCCGGTTTAGCTCGGACACCCCCTCAGACCAGTAACTTTCCACTGTAACAAAGAGCTAAAAAACACTTGTACAAACTTCTGGTTAAAATTGCTAAATAGCCAAAAAGGCAAAACATCACATAAAAATATTATAACTCTTCAATGTGCTAAAGCATGTTAAAATGTGGTAATTTGTGTTTCTGCAGGGACCTGGAGGGACGCAGGCATCGAGCGCCAGAACGAGGCGGGGCTGGGGGTGGTGCTGAGCCGTTGCCCCGCGTCTAACCGCCAACTGATGGATTGACTGCAGCAAGCGGTGGCCAAGAAGTGACGGAGTTTATCAGAGACACGCATGTCTTGTTCATCAGGATCAGCCTCAGCGGCGCCCCCACTGCCGCTCTGAGGAGTCTGCACTTCCACAAACGCTTTGTCAATGATTCAATAAACATTATTCTCACAGTAAAGACTTTTATTGATTAAAGTAAAGACATAAACAAAGGAGTCGTTTTTGTCTCCATTTTCCACAGCATTTAACGTAAGACACAGCATACGCCTGCGCTATGTGTGTGTGATCACCATGTTTATTTCACACGGGTTGATCATCAGTGTCACATGATCAAATATAGGTCCCAGTGGTTGCCATGACAATTAAAATGGTAAACAAATAACTTATACGTCCAGCAAAACATAACAAAATGAGGCACATCTCAACAATCAGAAAATACAGTTAAACCCAAACCCTGTGACCCGGGTCCGGACCGTGACCCGGTCAGTCCAGGTCCTGGAGGATCTGTGGGACCAGGTCTTGGGCGTCCCTCATGGCTCTGGTCCAGGACTCTGGGAGGGTCTGTCCTCCGTGACTGGCCGACGCCCCGAGGAGCGCCCCGAGAGCGGCCCCCCGACTGCAGTTCTCTCCTGGGGGACACAGGGGGAGACACGGTGGGAGACGAGGGGAGACAGAGACGACATTCATGAACATCACAAACTGTAAATGATCTGAAGAAAGTTGGACATTTGCAAAAGTCTCTGACCTCCACAGTTGGTGTTGGCGAGGATGCCCCCTACTGGATCATCGTGGAACTCGTGGGCCAGATAAAACAGGCTGCAGAGGGCTCCTGCAGAGAACGCTCGGATTAGGAATAACCCAGACCCAGTCCTGGATTAGGACTAACCCAGACCCAGTCCTGGTTTAAGAGTAACCCAGCCTCTGTCCTGGATAAGGACTAACCCAGACCCAGTCCTGGTTTAATCCTGGTTCATTCCAGACTGACCTGAGCTGTAACAGGCCAGACCCAGTTCCCCCACAGCTCTCTGATGGACCCTCAGCCGCTGCTCCGAGCCGTGCGGGAACCTGCACAGACCGGGTTTAGACCAGGTTAAAGTAGATTAAACAGAGATAAACTGGTTTAGACCGGGTTTAGATGGGGATTTGCAGCAAGCGGGGACTGGGAAGTTTCGACCTCAGACCGTTATAAATGAAGTTGTGCTTAAACTTCACTAAAACCACCAAAGCGCAAGCAAAGAATCAGAAACCGGTTTTCATTCACATCTTAGTGTTCAGCAGCAACAGCTTCTCCTGAAGTAAACACATGCGAGCAACTGATTCAACCATTTTATGCGACCAAATAGAAGCGGGAACATGATTCGTCCAGTTAGATGTGTATAGGGCTGGGTACTGACGATCCCAGTCTGGTATCGGAAAAAAAGTTTAGTGTTGTGCCACACAAATGTGTTTTTACTTTGTCAGTAGTTCAGTTTAGGTTGTTTATTTTTGTAAACATAGTAGCAATGCACTATTGCAAACAGTAGGTGGCAGCACGTGCCTTAGTTTGGTCAGAAGAAGAAGTACAATGGCTATGCAGCATTTAGCTCCAGACATGTGTGAGCCCTCTCTGTCATCTGCTCCTGTTTGACCGCCTTTCTTTTCCCCTTTTTTGCTAAGGCATCGTCTGTAAGTATTTATGATTGTGTAGCACTAGGTTATCACTTAATTTTGATTTGTGTAACATTTTTCAAGACATCCAACAAGCTAATTGATTTGTGCTAGGCTAGTTAGCTTCGTGCTCATGCCTTATGTATTTTATCATATAAGTTGCAGACAGCTAATTTACACTATTTCTTTATGTACAATATTTCTTCTGTTTTGTTATAACATAGGCATATTTTTGTACTGTGTTACAGTTTCACAAGATTCTCAGTAAACTTCATGGAAGTACATCCGCTGTGTCCTGGAGTTTCTTGGGAGTGTTTAAGCTGAATGGAACATAGTCCTGACAGTGAAAAGACGGCAACACAGCTTACGAGGGACAAAAGAATTGCCATCCTACGGAGCAACTCAAGATCGAGAGATAAGCAGCTAACATCACAGCTCCCTGTTGACTTCGAACCAACCTCCTCCTCCTGATACTAAAATCGCAGTGAGTCACAATGTCACAACGCAGCAACTGTAATAAAGAAAATGGAGATAGGAAGTCTGACACTGCGCACTCAAGGAGCAGTCGCTCGTCTGGTACAACACATGGCTCAAAGATCAGTTTAGCCGTTGCCATGGCAAAGGCTAAAGCCGAAGCAGCGCAAGCTAGAGCGGCACATTCACAAAGAGAAATTGAACTTAAAGTGGAGCAGGCACGTATCCAAGCTAATATTGATGCATTAAACGAGGAGAAGGAAAAAGATGCTGCCATAGCAGAGGCAAACGCACTCGTAGCTGATTTGGAAGACATGAGCTTTGAAGTACGGAGTGACGCTAAAAGCCAGCTTGCCCAATCTATCAAAGACAAGCGCGTTGCTGCCTACGTGTCAGCTCAAGCCAGCCTATGTAGCAAAGATGAAGACGCAGGAGCAGCACTTGACCCTCTACATCCTCAACCAACCAATGTTCTCCCTTTAACATCTCACTCACTCAATACAAGCCAAATCCCAGCTGCTGCACCTGCAGGCAATGTGCCACAGCAAATTCTCCAGATTGCTCAGACCAGCGGAGCACCGCCACAACAAAGCTCTATGCAGCCTCTCAACTCCGCTCCAGCTCCTCAGTTTAGCAGGAATCGTCCGCTACAGAACTTAAAACAGGATCCTTCACCTCCAGCCCACCCGTTTGCTCACAAGATGCCTTATCGAGCTAGCCAAGACCAGTCTACATTCACCGGAGACCTCATCAAATATCTCGCTCGCAACAATATGGTAACTTCAGGCCTCACCACATACGATGATCAGCCAATAAACTATTGGGCCTGGAAAACATCGTTCCAGAATGCTATCAATGATCTTGAGCTGTCCGCCTCAGAAGAACTCGACCTTCTTACCAAGTATCTGGGAAAAGAGTCAGCAGAACAAGTAAGAAGGATAAAAACAGTCAACATCAAGAATCCAGCAACCGGATTATTCATGGCATGGGGGCGCCTTGACGAAATATATGGCTCGCCAGAGGCTGTTGAACAAGCTCTGTTCGACAAACTGGATAGCTTTCCAAAGATCACAACGAAGGATCCACAGAGACTCAGGGATCTAGCCGATCTGCTGTCAGAGCTCCAAGCTGCCAAGGAAGACGGTTATCTCACAGGCTTGTCATACTTGGATACCTCCAGGGGAATTAAGCCTATTATTGAAAAGCTCCCATACAACCTACAAGAAAAGTGGCTCTACTTTGGCACAAGATACAAACAAGAACATTTTGTCAGTTTCCCACCTTTGTCAGTGTTGGTAAACTTCATCTCCTCAGAAGCAAAGGCGCGCACAGACCCAAGCTTTACCCTCTTCATGCAAGCTACAGCAGAGAGAAAGAGTAAGTGGGAGAAGCCTGTTAAGACATCTGTATATGTTCACAAGACACAGGTCTCAGGAACTTCTAAATCTGAATCTAGAGAAAGTATGGAATGTATCGATCCAAACAAACATTGCCCTTTGCACAAAAAGCCCCACCCTCTGAGAAAATGCAGAGGCTTCCGTGTGAAGAGCGAAAATGATCGCAAGCAGCTTTTAAAAGAGCATTACATCTGCTTCCGCTGTTGCTCCTCTACAGAGCATCTTGCAAAGAACTGCACTGCTGAGATAAGGTGTACGGAGTGCGAAAGCACTGCTCATGTGACAGCACTTCACCCCTCCCCACCTACTTGGAAATCTAAGTCGTCCCCTTCCACTTCAGAGGATAGCGGGGAGGCGGACAAAGCAGATATCCAGGTGGTCAAGTCGACGTGTACGCAAGTATGTGGTTTCAGGGATTCAGCGCCAGAGCTTGTGCTAAGATCTGCCTCGTCAGCGTGTTCCCAGATGGACACAGGGAGGAGGCCAGGAGGATGTACGCCATTTTGGACGAGCAGAGTAATCGCTCCCTGGCACGGTCAGAGTTCTTTGATGTCTTCAAGATCTCCGGAAGCTCCTATTCCTACACGCTCAAGACCTGTGCAGGGTGCACAGAGACAGCGGGGAGGAGAGCCAGCGGTTACATTGTGGAGCCGGTGGACAGGAAAGTAAGCATTCCTCTGCCTTCACTCCTCAAGTGCAACCAAATTCCTAATGTCCGTGCCGAGATTCCTACGCCAGATGCAGCCTGCCATCATTCCCATCTGAAAAACATAGCCAATAAGATTCCACCTCTGGATCTCGACGCCAAGATACTCCTTCTGTTGGGAAGAGACATCTTGAGGATGCACAAGGTCAGAGAGCAGATAAGTGGCCCAGGAAATGCACCGTTCGCTCAAAGGCTTGATCTCGGATGGGTCGTCATTGGAGACGTCTGCCTTGGAGGTGCTCATAGACCACTCGAGGCGAGGAGCTACAAAACAGCCATCCTAGAGAATGGTCGCACGAGTCACCTTCAGCCATGCAACAATCAGATCACGGTGAAAGAGGTATTTAGTCAGGTGCCTAAACATCGGCATCAGCCAGGACCAATCACCCCCTGCAACTCAGTTAAGTCTACTGAAGACCGCTTGGGGCAGACTGTCTTCGCTCGTACTCCCGACGACAACAAACTCGCTCCATCCATGGAAGATCTCGAGTTTCTGAAGATAATGGAAGCTGAGTGTTACCAGAACAGCCTCAAAAGTTGGGTTGCACCTTTGCCCTTTCGCTCACCAAGACAGCGGCTGCCTAACAACAGGAAACAGGCCTTTGACCGTCTTGTCTCTCTCTCTCGCGCTCATTGGAAAAACGTCCAAAGATGAAAGCTGACTTCCTAGAGTTTATGGGAAAGATGCACTCTATGATACTGGCTCATATTGAGTATTGTATCACAAGTTGGTCCTATACGAGTCATGCTGCTATTGGGCCAATCGAAGTATGCTACAAAAGAGCATTGAAAATATTAGACAAGAAACCTTCGTCATACCACCATTGTCAAATTTTAGATAAATATACGTTTTTAAACTTTGCTAATTTTAAATTATTTAAATCAGCCTGTCTAATCTACAAGGTCATACATGGTCTGGCGCCTCCACCATTGAGTGATTTTATTAAACAAAAGTCTATCAGTGCCGGGTCTCGAGTGACTCGAGCCACTGTGAGAGGTGATTGTGAATTGGCATTTAGGCAGACCAGCTTTTCACAGAATGTCCTGTCATATCAGGGAGTGAGCTTCTGGAATAGTATTCCACTGTCAGTGAGGGAAAGCACAAGTTTCCCTACCTTTAGGAGTCATTTAAAAGTGTGGCTGAGGGACACACAAACATGTGATCATGTTTAGTTAATGATGATAGTTACAAAAGGGGATGCAATTATCAGTGTCATACGGGCTGTGCAATGGGAGTCGGTATGGCATGGGTTATACAATGGGGGTTAGTGTAATGCGGGTCAGTGAAATTTAGAATGGTGCAATGTGGGACAGTGCAATATAGAATGGTGCAATATGGGTCAGTGCAATATAGAATTGTGCAATATGGGTCAGTGCAATATAGAATTGTGCAATATGGGTCAGTGGAATATAGAATGGTGCAATATGGGTCAGTGCAATATTAGGTCTGTCAGGGTATGTGCAATATTGGGGTTTGTGCAATACAGTCGATGCTTTTCCGTTACTGTTTTCTATATTGTCCTTTGCTGTTCACTCTTTTTATTGTTTGTTCTAACAAGTGATCACTGTACTCGTCCTTGTCTCTCTGTACATAGTCTGTATATAGTGTCTCTGTATGTTTTTACTAACTTATGCTTAACACCAACCTGCCAGGGGGTCTGCAGATGGAAATTAGCCTAAGGCTATAATCTGGCATATTTACATTTGTGAAAATGTTCATTAATATGTATTGTCCCTCCTTTTCAAATAAATAAATAAATAAAATAATAAAAATAAAAGATGCTTAAGAAATCACACGCAGAAGCTGCTCGGCCACTGCAGCCTGGACAAGAGTGTTGGTACCTGCCCCTGTTTGGCGTGTACCATCCCAGGAAGCCAGACAAGATCTGTGTGGTTTTCGATAGTAGTGCGTCATACGAAGGAGTGTCGCTCAATGATGTTTTGCTCACTGGACCCGACCTCAATAACAGCCTAGTAGGAGTTCTCATGAGGTTCAGGAAAGAACAGGTGGCAGTCACCACTGACATTGAGCATATGTTCCACTGCTTTCTCGTGAAAGAGGAACACCGCGATTTTCTGCGCTTTCTGTGGTATAGGAACAATGACCCAAGCTCCGACATAGTGGACTACAGAATGCGAGTTCACCTCTTTGGAAACAGTCCCTCGCCTGCCGTTGCGGTGTATGGTCTGCAACGGGCAGCTAAGGAAGCAGAAGCGGACTATGGCAGTGACTCAAGGAGGTTCATCGACCGTGAGTTTTACGTCGACGACGCTTCAAAGTCCTTCAACACTGAGGAAGAAGCCATCAGTGTCCTCGGACGGGCGCAGAAGATGCTTGCAGCTTCTAACCTCAGGCTGCACAAAATTGCCTCAAATCGACCTGCAGTCATTGAAGCATTTCCACCCGAAGATCGCACCAAGGACATCAGCAGCTTAGATCTGTTCGTTGAAGATCTGCCCATTCAACGTAGCCTCGGATTGTCCTGGAACATGCGCACAGACACCTTCATGTTTCAAATCGAAGAAGACCAGAAGCCATTCACGCGTAGAGGGGTACTCTCAACTGTGAATAGCCTCTATGATCCGCTGGGGTTCCTTGCACCCATCACCGTGCATGGCAGACTGATACTGAGAGAACTCACCACGCAAGCAGAGGATTGGGACTCACCTCTCCCTAAAGACATGGAGATTGAGTGGACTAGCTGGAAACAGTCCCTCCGAGACCTAGAAGGGCTCCAGATATCGCGCCCATACACGTCCTTCTCCACTGCAGGCGCACTAAGAAGAGAGCTCTGTGTCTTTGCAGACGCATCCGTCAAAGCAATAGCAGCCGTGGCTTACATCAAGGTGACAAGTCAGCAAGAACAAACTGAGATTGGCTTCGTCTTCGGAAAGGCAAAGTTGGCCCCTCAGCCTGGCTTAACCATCCCGAGACTTGAGCTCTGTGCGGCTGTACTCGTTGTTGAGATAGCGGAGATGATTGTCACAGAGATGGACGCAACATTCAATAACATCACCTATTTCACAGACAGCAAGGTTGTGTTGGGATACATCCACAATCAGTCAAGAAGATTCTACGTCTACGTACACAACAGAATCCTACGTATCCGCCAATCACCTTGTTCTGGCCAATGGAAGTACGTTCCAACGCACCTCAACCCAGCAGACATTGGATCAAGAACTGCAACACCTGCTCTGCTTAACAGCACAACATGGCTCAAAGGTCCTGCCTTTCTTCGTGATGCATCTTTGCAATTGTTTGAGCCTCAGGATACTTATGACCTTATTGACCCTGAGACCGACTCAGAGGTGCGTCCCCAGGTGGTAACAAGTCTCACGCATGTTACCAGAGATGTGATACATCCACAACGCTTTGGGCGTTTCTCCAAGTTTAGCACTCTCCTCACATCCATTGCCCACCTCATCCACATAGCTCGTTCCTTCACCCACACTGTCCAGAAAAAGTGTCAAGGGTGGCACATCTGCCGTCCCACAGAGGAAGAGCTGCTGAGAGCCAAAGTGTGCATTGTGAAGAGTGTCCAGTATGAGTGTTATACAGAGGAACTTCAGTGTATCAACTGAGGAATCAACATTTCCCTTTCAAGCAGCTTGTGGAAATTGCATCCCAACATGGACCAAGATCAACTTCTCAGAGTAGGAGGCCGGATTGGACAGTCAGGTCTGAGCACAAACGAAACTCATCCCATCATCATTCCTGGCCGGTGTCACCTCGCTACCCTGCTTATGTCCCATTATCACGAAGCAGTGAGACACCAAGGGAGACATCTCACTGAAGGTGCTATCTGTGCGGCAGGGTTCTGGCTAGTGGGAGCTAAACGCTGCATTAGCAGTCTGCTTCACAGATGTATCACCTGTAGAAAGCTTAGAGGAAAGATCGAACATCAGCAAATGGCATCCCTGCCAGCAGAACGGCTGCAAGTAGCGCCTCCCTTCACCTACATTGGTGTAGACGTCTTTGGACCATGGGAGGTTGTCAGACGCCGCACGAGAGGAGGAGTCTCCAACTCAAAACGATGGGCAGTGATTTTCTCATGTATGTGTTCAAGAGCAGTTCACATCGAGGTGATCGAGGCAATGAGTTCAAGTAGCTTTATTAATGCCTTGAGGAGGTTCTTTGCAGTCCGGGGCCTCGCAAAGCAGATCCGCTCTGACTGTGGAACTAATTTCATTGGCGCCTCCCGCGAGCTGGAAATGGACAAGGCTAATCCGGGCTTCAACAATGTGGAAAAATACTTGGGCACACAAAGCTGCAGCTGGGTATTTAACCCACCCCACGCGTCCCATATGGGTGGCGCGTGGGAACGTATGATCGGCATTGCCCGCCGTATTTTGGACTGCATGCTGCTCGAGCAAAGAAAATCTCACCTTACACATGAGGTTCTAACTACGTTCATGGCCGAGGTAGCTGCCATCATGAATGCTAGACCGCTCATACCAGTGTCGTCGGATCCAGAATCGCCTCTCATCCTCACCCCAGCAATGATCTTGACTCTCAAGACAGGCTCTCCACCTCCTCGTCCATCAGGCCCTTTTGAGGAAGCAGATCTCATCAGAGCAGAGTGGAAGCGGGTCCAGCGCCTTGCGGACATGTTTTGGAACAGGTGGAAACATGAATACCTCAAAACATTGCAGCTGCGACACAAGTGGCAAGGAAAACAGCCAAACCTCCAAGAAGAGGATTTAGTTCTCCTAAAAGTCCATCAGGCAAAGAGAAATGAGTGGCCGATGGGTATCATCACCAAGACCTTTCCAGGAGAAGATGGACTGGTCCGCAAAGTTGAAGTGGAAGTCGTCAAGGACGGAATCCGAAAGACTTTTTCTCGACCCATAACGGAAGTAGTTCTGCTTCTTTCTTCAAAGACTGATTCTGTTCATTAGTGTGGATTCTTTAAAGAACCCAAGCGGGGAGTGTTGTGCCACACAAATGTGTTTTTACTTTGTCAGTAGTTCAATTTAGGTTGTTTATTTTTGTAAACATAGTAGCAATGCACTATTGCAAACAGTAGATGGCAGCACGTGCCTTAGTTTGGTCAGAAGAAGAAGTGCAATGGCTATGCAGCATTTAGCTCCAGACATGTGTGAGCCCTCTCTGTCATCTGCTCCTGTTTGACCGCCTTTCTTTTCCCTTTTTTGCTAAGGCATCATCTGTAAGTATTTATGATTGTGTAGCACTAGGTTATCACTTAATTTTGATTTGTGTAACATTTTTCGAGACATCCAACAAGCTAATTGATTTGTGCTAGGCTAGTTAGCTTCGTGCTCATGCCTCTTATGTATTTTATCATATAAGTTGCAGACAGCTAATTTACACTATTTCTTTATGTACAATATTTCTTCTGTTTTGTTATAACATAGGCATATTTTTGTACTGTGTTACAGTTTCACAAGATTCTCAGTAAACCTCATGGAAGTACATCCGCTGTGTCCTGGAGTTTCTTGGGAGTGTTTAAGCTGAATGGAACAGAGTCCTGACATTTAGGTTCAAATGGTATAAAAAAAATAAAAGTATCGACAGAAGGAACCAATAAACATCTCTCTTTAGATCCAGGTTTTGATGCTGTTGGTCTAGGGTAGGGCTGGGCTATAAACCGTGCTGACAATTTAGCCGTTTTTCAGATGCTCCGTAGCGACTGTTTTCGGAAATGACGCCAGTGGAGAACCCAGTGACTGTCTACGGCTCTCTGCTGCTTTACAAAGGCTGCATGTTGTGTTTTCGTAGTACGCAATGGAGTTTTCTTCCGCTAAAACAAGTTTCCCCTGAGTCTGATCCTCTCTTCCTTTCTCCCACTCAGAGCGGAGACAAACATGGTGGAACCGCAGCACCATTAAGGCCCAGTCTCAATTCAAACCCTAGCACTAGATTTGAGCCCTTCCCCTAGATTTTGCGCGTTCCCGCGGAGGGGTAGGGTGTCCCAATACTTTAGGGAGCAAGAGGAAGTGGCTATCTCCCCTTGAAAAGGCCCCTCCGCAGCGAGTCAGGTCAGGAGCTGACTTGCGGCTTGAGGGAGTATAAACATGGCGGCTACCGGTGGAAGCGACAACTACAAATGTAAGAATATATACGCAAATAAGCCTGTCAAAATTCTGAAATGTGTTGGAATATCTTAGTTAGATGTATACTGTATGCAATGGACCTCTAAGTTATAGTTTGAAAGTCGCTATTTGAAGACGTTCGTAAAAATGCCGAGTGCTTCGCCAGAGTCTGCCCGTCAATAGACACTGACGGCCGGGTGTGTGTCCCGGTGCGCCCCCGTGAACATGCAGATTTTTCGCGCTTATTCAGGTTCTCAATCTACTGACTCTGATTCAAGCTTTCAGTAAATAAAATGGTCTCAAGCTGAACTCTTTCTCCTTGCTTGTTTACGTTCTACTTATGTGACATAGATGATTATTGATTGACCTATCGAAAACAGTAATGCATCGTTTAATCGTTTAATAGACTGGATGCAAACTATACGGTCTGAATGTGTAGGTCGTCTTGTTTTTAGACACAATGGTAGTTGGCAGCTAAGTTGAGCCAAGTGCCAAAAATAAACAAAACAACATACCTGAAACATCCCGACCGTCACAAACATACGGCGAACGCGGCTACTGTTTCGTATATTACCTCTCCGTTGATTTATCAAACGTAGATAAATCAACATGGCACCCACAACAGGCAGGAGCTACGTATTTCTTGTTATTGTAGTTTATGTGTATAAACTCTGTATTACCGCTATCTACTAGACGGGGGTGAAATCAGACACGTCGATGTTGCGCATGACGTAACTAACACGTTCTCTGCCCCAATTTGCATACTAGTGTTGTCCCATTCCTTAGGGGAGAATCTTCACTTGCACTTCCCTCATTGAGGGGACTCTAATGTGGAGGGAACTCATAGCGAGTGTTCTCAGACCAAGTGAAAGAAATGGGACTGGGCCTAACTCTGCCCCTGTCCCCTTGAGTCTCCATGGAGACGGTTGTCAATCACCGCAGAGCTCAAGGATGATAAAACTAAAACGCTTTTGAAAACTCCATGGCTTATTTAGAAGTTTTACTTTGAGAGCAGACAAGGAATATTTAAAAACAGAAATAATATTATTTATGGGCCTAATTGTAGGCTATATTATGAATTTAAATATTAATGAGCAGGACTCTGAGCAGTTTTCTTCATATGAAAGAACAGGAGACCTTTTTAAGTTTATTTCCAATAAAATTGATTAAAATAAAAAAAGTTAGTAAAAAAGACAAAAAAAATTGAGATTTTATATTTTTCCCATATCGCCCAGCCCTAGTAGAGCCCTGCACAGGCCTGATTTCTGGGCCCGAGTCCGGCCCGGGCCCGTGAGATTCAGGCCCGAGCCCAGCCATACAGATTTTCATAATTAGCAGGCCCGGCCCGTGGCCCGGCTCTTCTCTCTCTCTCTCTCTCTCTGGCTCTCTTTATTTCCCTCCAATATTTTCCAAATGCGTGATTAAACAGCGCTGCAACAGTTGACCTGCATTGTATGAATAAATAAACACTTCTATCTGAACGTTGTTAGAGATAACATTAAATCGCCATTTATCATACTGGGTCAAACTGTGATGTCGTACTACCCGTGGGTCAAGCTGTACAGTCGTACTATCTCTGTCATAGCCTTGACTGGGGGTGCTCAGGCGCCTACTATCAGCCACTGAATGCTTTGCTTGCGTGTGAGTATGACGCTCTTAGGCGGTATTTACATCTCTTCTGTGGAAGCATAGACAGACTTGAATGTTAGGACTAGCACAATGTCTTGAGTTCATGCCTCCGGGTCCCGTAACGATGGCTTAATAAACTTCTCCTGCATAAGACATCCTGACTGCTGCCTATTCTTCATCAATCCTCTCGATCATCATTGTTAGTTTCTCTAACAAATGTAACATAAAGCACAGTGTTTATTTTTTATTGTTGGGAGGAACACGCATGCATTTGTTTCATGGAAGCACTGCAAAAACATACCGTCGATAGAAGCACTCCGCACGCAAACCGCTCCGTCCTCTCTTTCCATACCGCTTTGCAGAGGTTTACCCACGGTGGGGAAACCCTCCACGCCACAGCCCACAGGGACGGCAGGTCCATGTTTGTGGCAAGAGGTGGCGGGTCAAGACGGGGCGAGAGGACATACCATCGATAGAAGGACTCCGCACGCGAACCGCCCGGTCCTCTCTCTCAATACGACCGCTTTGCAAAGCTGTACGCACGGCGAGAAAAACCCCCACGCCACGGCCCACGGGAATGGCAGATACATGTTTGTGTTGAGTTGGCGGGTCAAGACGGGGTATGAGAGAGCAGGTGGGCAGGGAGAGAGGGAGTGAGGAGAGCGGGTGCTGTATTTAATGTCGCCATTTAAGTTGTTTAAAAAATAGCAGCACAACGCATTGGCAGGGGAAAACAAAGCCTGAGCCTGGCCCGTGTCCGACGCAATGATGCGGTAATGGGCCCGAAGCCCATCGGGCCTCAGGCTCAAATGTAGGGCTCTAAGCCCTAGTCCAGGATTAAAGGAAGTGACTTTGTTGTTTCAGTTTAAATTTTCTTGCCCAATGTTTTTCCAGTTTTTCTTATTTTGCCCCAATTTTTCCCCTCATTGATCTTTTTTATTGCTAATATTCTCCCTATTTTCTCCACATTCTTCCTCATTTTTCCCACATTTCTTGACATTGGAGATGAACCCGTTATTGTAAATGTACAGATCTTCCACACATTATTGTTCTGTTTTCTGGTTCTAGACGACAAATGCATAGGAAAAAGTATGGTTAAAGTACTGGTATCCCTTAAAGGGATACTTCGGGATTTTTGACATAGGGCCTCATTTCCTAGTTATCCAGAGTGTTGTTGATGTCTGGAGATATTTTTTTCTTAAATTCATGCAGTTCTTATATTTGAAGAGTCTAGTTGCGCTAGCCTAGAGCAAGGCTAAAGCATTTCTATGGTAAACGCTAGCCCGCATTAAAAAACAGTCTGGCGCACTCCACAGTGCACCTGAGGTAAATCACTTATAACGCCAGACTAACGATATAAATGTCTGTGTCGATAGGTTAATTTTAACCATTTTGCGTTTAAAATAACTTATATTTGAGCGGCATCAGCTTCGTGGCTGTAAGCTAATTAATAGGTAGGTAATTAGTTTTATTTAAAAAATTATTCTATTAACACAGACATTTATATGGTTAGTCTGGTGTTATATGTGATTTACCTCAGGTGCACTGTGGAGTGAGTCAGACTGTTTTTTAATGCAGGCTAGCGTTTACCATAGAACTGCTTTAGCCTTGCTCTAGGCTAGCGCAACTAGACTCTTCAAATATAAGAACTGCATGAATTTAAGAAAAAAATATCTCCAGACATCAACAACGCTCTGGATAACTAGGAAATGAGGCCCTATGTCAAAAATCCCGAAGTATCCCTTTAAGTCGAATGTTGCCTGAGTCTGTTTACCTCGCAGCCTGTTTGTTGTATCTGACGCAGGTCTCCCATTGGTTAAGAGCTTTCAGAGCATGCTCAGACTGTGCCCGCAGACAGGCCCCGCCCACCACGGCGTGCAGCGCTCGAGAGAACAGCGTCACCGTGTGGAGGGCATTAGGGTGAGGGTGGGTCAGACGCACCATCTCCACCGCGGCCTGGACCTGAGAAACATCACCAAACATCAGCAAAACCAAACAGATCTGGTGGAACTAACTCTGTCACTCACCGCTGTGTCCTGATTGGCCGGCGCCGACAGCAGGACAAAGGGGAGGATCATGGGTAAACAGCCGATGGCGTCGAGTTGAGAATCCAACCGCGACTTTAGCTTCCGCTGCGAGCGGGACTCTGCGAAGTCCAGGATCTGGGGAGTATCAGAGTCACAGTCTGAATCACAGTCCGGGTACGGGTTAAGCGTCCGCCGTCCGGGTCAGACCTGCTCCATGGTGCTCGGATCTGGGTTAGAGTCTGGATCCAGGCACTGGTCTGCGTTAACCTGGTCTGGGTCACAGTTATGGTGGTTTCACACCAAACGCGTCAAAAGCGTCAAAAGCGTCAAGCTTACAATAAAAATACACGGGGGACACGCCTCGAGGAGCGTCAAGAGATCCCGCAGTGTGTCCAGCGCCTCATGTGTGACCGACGCAAGACCAATCAGGAGTTTTCCCCAAGATTGACGTTGGAGCTGAGCCACCGGCGGCGCATATCCTATGCCGCTGATGTAAAGATGTAAACAAGTCATGGAGGATAGCTTCTTCGTGTTGTGAACCAGAGCAGCAGCAGCTCTGGGACTTTTGCAAAGACACACATCAGTGTTTCTTTACCTAAACACCCAAGATGAAAAGCGGTGACAAATTATTCCAGTGGCTGGATCTGCGCTGGGAATGTGTTTGGGCCTTGATGATGCCCGGCGCATTCCCTCCGGAGAAAGCTAATGCTACGAGCTAAAGCTCCAATCGATCATGTGAAAACGATAAATATGCATTAATAAAGTCAGTTAAGCCACCATTTTTTTCTTTTCTTTTTTTTTAAATTTGTTTATTTGGTCGGGACAGTGCATATTAATGAACATACATGGGTCTCATGAATGTAAACAAGCCACACCGGATTGTAGCCTTGGGCTAATTTGCGTCCGTTGTCCCCCATGCGCACTCTCAAACACACTCTCATTCATACTGGCCTATTGTACATGTTTTTAGTGGTAGGGGAAACCAGAGTACCTGGAGGAAACCTACGCAGACACGGGGAGAACATGCAAACATGCAAACTCCAGAAAGGCCCCTGGACAGGGCCTTTCTGGACGGGGCCTACAATAGGCCCTGTCGGGCCGACGGGGCCTACAATAGGCCTACAATAGGCCATATTGGCCATATTGGCCTATTGTACATATTTTTAGTGGTAGGGGAAACCCGGAGTACCATTTATAACACACTGAGCCGGGCTTGTTGATTTTGAAGTTTATTGCTCACATTTCATCTACAACGGGTCGTAGCCGATCAGTCAGCACCCGGAGCTAACTAGCTGCTTAGCAGCTAACAGCTAGCTCGCATCGATCCCCTGCAAACAAGTATTATGCAGTAATAACGTCAATGAAGACGGCAACTACATAAAGCAGCCTTTATGATGATTGCACACTGAGCCGTGCTTGACGCATTTGTGGTTTATTGTACACTTTTATTCATCAATGAGCTGTAGGCGATTGTAACAAGCTAACCAGGCTAATCTAGCCTAGCCACTTGCCACCGGCACAAATAATGTCCCACTATTCAAGCGTATGGGCTGGATATGGGCTTAAATACTGGGGAGATCCTGCGGTATAGTGAGCCATAGGACACAGTAGCAAAGAAGGACTAGTTATCCCCAAACAGCAGTTATTTTTGGTGACATTGTGACCAACGTCTGACTTCAATAAGCTTAAAGAGTAACTAAACGGGCGTGCCAAAGCCTTTCCCCACCCACAAACAAAAGTCAAAAAGTGCTGTGAAAGAGGCGGTCTCTGAAGTTTGGGGGTGACATGCGGGGGTGAGTGTGTGGGCCTTTGCATTGGCACAATCACAGCAGACTGATTACGTGGGAGGGACTTGGTTATAAACCACAGGTGCAGGGGCGACGGTGGTGCAGAAAGTAGAGCGGGTCGTCTTGTGACCAGAGGGTCGGCGGTTCGAATCCCGCAAGTGCCCACTGTCGTTGTGTCCTTGGGCAAGACACTTCACCCACCTCGCCTCCAGTGTCTGCGTACACTGGTGTATGAATGAGCGTGTGAATGGGTGACTGGTTCCTTGATGTAAAGCGCTTTGAGTGCCTAAAGCAGGTAGAAAGGCGCTGTATAAAATGTGACCATTTACCATTTTCTTGGAGCTGGTGCGGCTTATGACATTTTGTGGAGGCCGTGGACACTCTCCAGCCAATCAGGAAATTCTAATTTAGTAGCAGAGTTTACCCTGAAGGGGATTTTACACATGTTTGCGCTATAATGTCAGAATAATGTCAGGGACCAGTAGACAACACTATGAGACACCCATTGAGACAGTTTATCAGTAAAAAAAACTTGATTTGGTGTTTAGTTACTCTTTAAGAGTCCAACTAGGGGCTTGGGTGCGTTTTTGACGCCTGAAAAGTGTGTGGTGTGAAAACAGCATTAGCGTCTGGGTCTGGGTCAGACCTGCTCGGCGGAGCCTGAGTCTGGGTCACGGTTAGTGTCTGTGTTCGGGTACAGGTCAGACCTGCTCCGTGGTGCCCGAGTCTGGGTCAGAGTTAGAGTTTGTGTCTGGGTCAGACATGCTCCGTGGTGCCCGGGTCTGGGTCACGATTAGAGTCTGTATCCGGGTACGGGTCAGACCTGCTCCGCGGTGCCCGGCCTCTCGTAGCTCCAGTCTTTGAAGAAGTCTCTGTGCCAAGACTCTGCGTACGAGTCGCGGTGAGAGCCCGGGGACCTCATGAAGTCCACGTAGTCCTTCAGAACTGCGGCCCGGGCCTCGCGGGACCGGACATCAGCGAACCTGCCCAGAACCAGGACCCGTGCCGCTCTCAGAGACACCAGGACATTCAACGTGTTGTCTCCAGCCTCCAGACCTGCAGCCGGACCAGGACAGGGTCAGAACCAGAACCTTACACCAAACACCAGACAAACCCAGATTCAACCTGTTCCTCTCATCCAGGGCCGGTGTACCATCAAAACATACTACTTGTCGATTTGCACTACTTCTCGTTATTGCGCATGTGCAGAACTATCGAGTCATTTTACATTCAGCCATCGAGTTCTGCTTTTTCAGCAAATAACATAATTTTATAGATTCAACTGTCGAATTAGGCTATCTATTCTACTTGTAATTACTAAATGACGTAGCTGCTAAAACAATTTACGTTTAAATACTTGTCTGTTGAAAATATAGGCTTTAAAACTAGTACACGTTTTGTCAATAATCATAAAGCAAGAGCGTTTAATTGTAATAAAAGTTGTTGATGAAAGATTCTTCTGCTCTTTAGTTATGTAATATTATGCAAGACAACGTTTACAAGCTGTTAATAGCTAGTTTTTACGAGAAACAAGACATTTACACACGATGCGCATTGATACTGTTAGTGCAGCTTGACAAAGTAGTGCAGCTCGACATTACACCGGCCCTAGCTAATTTGGCGCCATAGTTAAGATTGAACATTTACAAACATTTGAACATTTGAAAGCTTGAAATTACTAGTTTCCCACAGACCAAAAGTCTCTATCACTTTCTGTTCCAACGTTATGTCCACCATCTACAACATCAGCGATGTTGTAGATCTACAACCTCTACCTGTAGAGGTCTACAACCTCTACAACATGTTGTAGAGGGCGGGAGCATGGGGTTAAAAAATTAAAGCGCAATTTGGCGCCCCTCCAGCAGATGCCGCCCTAGGTGGCCGCCTGAGTTGCCTATGCCCAGGCCTTGATCTCATCCACTAAAACTGGAAACAATTATTGGACTAACTCTTGCCTAAACCAACTAAAAATGTGGCTAAAGTTGATCTTGGATCTGGCCCGAAACCTCAGTACCAGGCCCCGGCAATATGAGCCCCGGGACAGTACCAGGGCCGGGACTGTACCAGGCACTGGGCAGTACCAGACCTGGGACAGTACCAGGCCTGGGGAAGTCCCAGGTCCTGGACCTGGTGGTCGAGTCAGACCTTGGTGATCAAGTCAGACCTTGGTGGTAAAGTCCGACCTTGGTGGTAGTGCACAGTGCCGCTCTGGTCCGTCCAAAGGTGGAGCTTGTTGTGGAGGATGATGGAGCCAATGACGTCTGGATCTTTCTGAGACGACGCGGAGCTCCTCCCACTGCCCGCTGGAACAGAGAACTGGGTCAGAACAGGGTGGGCTGGTCCTGGTCTTTCCTGGGTTGAACAAGCTCATGGAAAAACTGTTTTGGTTCTACCGGTATCGAAAAAATTAAAATATGAGAAGCAGGAACCAAATAAACCTTCTCTTTTTAGATCCAAGATTTATTGCTGTTGGTCCAGGGACAGCTATAAAGAAGAAGAAGATATTTATTTATATAGCGCCCGAACCCGGGATCTGCTTGCTGTGAAGCGAGAGCACTAACCGCTGCGGTACGGTGCCTCCCGATAAAGGAAATTACTTGTTTCAGTTCTAATAAAGGATTTGTTTTCCCCCAATTTTTGATCCTCATTTCCCCCCCAAATCATTCTCCATTTTTCACATATTTCTTCACATTGGAGATGAATCTGATATTGTAAATTTCTTTCACACATTACAGATGCTCGTCATATAATTAGAATATCATGAAAAAGTGCATTCACTTCTGTTATTCAGCTTAAACTGTGAAAATAATATATGATAGACTCATTACATGCAAAGTGAGATGTATAGCCTTACTTGTTATAATTTTGATTATTATGCCTCAGCTTGTAAAAACCCAAATTAAAAACCTCATGAAATTAGAATATTTTGAAAATGGACTATAAGCCATGATCATCAAATTATAACAAATAAAGGCTTGACATATGTCACTTCGCATGTAATGAGTCTATATCATATATTAGTTCCGCATGAAGTTGAATTACAATATCATAAATAAATGAACTTTTTCATGATATTCTAATTATATGACGAGCACCTGTATTGTTCTGTTTACTGGTTCTAAATGACAAATATTTTAGTATTGGTATCGGAAAAAAACAAGTATCGTTAAAAAACTGGTATAGAAAAGAATGCAACTGTTATGGTAAAGTTAGGGGGCGGGGTTAGGAGCGGGTATTACCGGAGTTGGAGAGGTTCATGATGCTGGACGGGTGCGTGTCCTTCGGGGCCCTAAAGTCTGAGATCCAGGAGCCGAACTGGGCCTTGATGTGGTCCACGCAGTAGAACCAGTGCACAGGCATCGACATGGCATCGCCTGCGCACATGCCCCACAGTGCGGCGGAGACAGCGGCACGGAGAGACGACATCACTGCGGACCAATCAGCGAGAAGGCTGTGGACCAATCAGAGAGCGGGTTGTATTAGCTCCTAGATGTGTCTGCAGATGATGTCCTAGACTGTTAAATGGACGGTAGTTAGTTTCTCAATAAAGAAATGGTTAATAATAAGATTATGGATTTGGAGGCATCCTCAGTGCAAGAAGGAGCACTACCGCAGGTCCTTCATCCCCACTGCTGTCAGACGGTACAACGAGACTGTAAAGTAACATGTGCAATAACAACTTTGGCGGAGACATTTGGGTGGCGTGAACATTGATGGAAATAGACGAATTGGCCATGGCCAAAACAAAATGGCTCGACAGCGCCCCCTGAAAGTTGACCCCTATTCAAATCGGGACGCTAGTTTTTGCCAAAACCGTTCGGTACAGTGAAATCAAGATCAAACATCAAGACAAACCCAAAAACTGAATTAGAGCGCCACGCCCCGATGCACAGGAAGTCAGCCATTTTGCCTTGAAATCCAGAAACCCTCTGGACTCATCTTATGTTTTAACGAACTAGTCCATGGTCTTTCATCGGAATAAGATCACATTTGCCACAGTGCGAGACATATTGAAATTCAAGATTTGGCCTCGGGTTGTAAAACTGTTACACCGTTTCCTCATAACGCTGCGGCGAAGAACGCGTAGATTTCGTTTATTTTCGAAGACAACTCACGCTCACAGGAATAAGCCGACAGAGCTCATATTCAAGTCACTAACGCACCACCCGAAACTGAACAGAACGCAGCCATTAACATATAGCCTGCTCCCAGGATAGCGCCCTAGCTATCCTGGGATAGCCCCCTACCTTGAAAACTGCAGTTTGGATTTTTTTTAAAGGAGCTGTATCATGCTATTTTAGCCATTCCAAAGTAAAGTATAGGCATATATATGATATATTGTACCTCTATCACTATGGAGTACTCATTTTTGAGAGAAATATAAGTATTTTTGGGGGGTATTTTCCCTACCCGGAAGACAAAACGCTTCGATTCAGTTAACTCCGCCCCTCTCTCTGCTCATTCCACATTTGCAGTATTATAAATATAAATATTGCTGCAAAAAGTGAAGTTACTTCACATAATGCAGTTATAAGGAGTTGACATGTGCAAAGCAGTTTCATAAATGGCTAACCCACACGCTAACACACACGCTAACATGCGTTTTGATTGACTCACCGCTCAGTCTGGACTCCCCATGAGATCGCGTTGGTTATAAAAGTTAATCCACTTTGATTCTGGCCAAGGTTCACCAAGCATCCATCAGGTTGGTTGATATAGTAGCTAGCTTAATCCCGGAAAGAAATTCCAACTTCTGGCGAGTGCACTCTTCTTTAGGAAGGTTTAATAGTCCTGTTCCTCTCGTAGCCAAACGCGCATCTGTGGCATTTCGTTCGGTAAGAAAAAAGAACAGGCGTGTCCAGAGTATGTTAGAAAGAGCTTATGCTCGGATCCATGGCTGCTCCGGGGCCGTGGGTGCGCTTGTTTAGCGTCGCGGGACAGCACAGACGCGTCGGAGAGATGCTGTTTTTTTTTTTTTTTTTTTTTTTTTCGGAAAAAATAAATACATTTTAAAGCTGTTTTATAAATACAAATCAGGCCGTAAGGCATTACATTACAGACGTAGAGCACTTCCGTTCCGCTGTGACGACACAACTGAACAGCTCAGTGGTTTACCAGGAGAAGGCAGAACAGCTGCTCAGAGAGCAGGATTCAGGAGGATTACTTAGAACTGCGTGAATGAAGCCAAAAAACGCTCTGGGGGTGTTTTTGATAAGGAAATAACATAACAACATGGCTAAAAACTCAAAAAAGTCGATTTTGCATGATATAGGACCTTTAATACAACGTTGCCAGTATGTTCTAAACACTTACTCAAGCAAAAAAAATACATTACAGTCATGTCATATTTTGTAAGATGTGGGTGTTGCCAAGGTAAATATCTCAAAAATGGCACATTATCGTTTATAAATCGAACATGCATTGAAATACTGAGCTCACACTCGTGTCACTAATGCACTAACCCAAGCTGCACAGAACAAACTCATTTTTAGATCAACTTCACCACAGTATAGCGTCACCTTTTCTATACCTTGAAATGTTAGTTTGGACGATTTATATGAAACATTGCAGGTATATTCTACACAATAAAACAAACCAAAAAATATATTACAGTCATGTCATATTTTATAAGATGTGGGCGTGGTCAAGGTAAATGTCTTGAAAATGGCCCATTCTCATTTATAAATTGAACATGCATTGAAATATTGAGCTCACACTCGTGAAACTAATGCACTAACCCAAGCTGCACAGAACGAACTCATTAAAATACCAACTTCACCACAGTACAGCGCCACCTATCTATACTTTGAAAATTTCAGTTTGTACGATATATATGACACGTTGCAGGTACATTCTACACATTAAAACAAACACAAAAATATATTACATGTGTATGATATTTTCTAAGATGTGGGCGTGCCAAGGCTAAATGTCCCAGAGACTGCATAATATCCTTTATAATTCTCACGTACCTTGTCAGATTGAGTTCGAAATTTAATCACTTATGAACTGGGGGAGCCCGACACTCTACCTATTTAGCTAAATGGGTGGTGCGAAGTAGACTTACATGTATATTAGATACCGCCCCCTGCTCGTGTATTCGCTGAACACTGAGTAGCGGCTTTACAGATTTGGCGATATTCATTGAATCATTTTGTAATCAAGGCAAATTCGCCTGGGTGCCCAAAGATTGAGTGTGTGCTCCAGCCTGCAGCAGCCACAGGTTCGGTGCCTACAAATAGAAGTACATGGAAAGGACTTCCATGGAATTTGGCACATCTGTCCAGATGCTGTTTTGCCTGGTGGCTTCTCCCGAGTATTGCAGTTCACTGGCCTTAGAAAGTATTTCAACTATAGAACGAGTGAAAAGCACAGCTGAGGCGAGCGTGAGGCCGGGGCCTTGAGGCTGACGCAAAAGTGGGCCGGCACCGGAGCTACTTGGGGCAAGATGATTGAGACCGGGGTGTGAAGAAGCCTCAGGCGAGAGTGGGCGGGAGTTAATTGGCGCAAGAAACCATGTTGGGTGTGAGGCCGAGGCAAGAGCAGGTTTGGGCGAGAGCGAGCAGGGGCGGTCGCAAGGGGGGACTACGCCACCTGAGTGTTTCTGAGAGCTGATGTAACAAGTGAATTTCTCCATTGTGAGATCAATAAAGGATTATCTTATCTTATCTTATTTTTTTCCAGGTGAAAGTTTCTTTGTTCAGAGTAAATTGGAACCTTAACTAAATTAACTAAACTACCTAAATTAACCTTGAAACAGACAAGGTGCATTTCCATAGGAGCGGACCAGAACACACCGGAGGGTTTTGCCAAAAATGAACCGCTCCGCTCCCAAAGGTGGGTTTGGGAGCCCTGGGGCTTGGACCGGTTTGGGGTGAAAGGCGAGGCTCTGATTGGTCAGGCCTTTGACCAAGTTATCTTTCTTTTCACAGTTTTGGTCATCTCTACACACAGCCTCTACACAAAAGCAACAATAACACAACAAAAAAGTGAGAAAGGAGTGACAAGAGCAACCAAAACAAGACGAAAGCCAAAAAGTTAAATTTTTGTTTCATCTGACCAAAGCACCTTCTTCCACATGGTAACTGTGTCCTCCATAGGACTTCTAGCAAACTTCAAACGGGATTTCTTATGGCCCTTTCAATAATGGCTTTCTTCTTGCCACTCGTCCATGAAGGCCAGATTTGTGTAGAGTACGACTTATACTGTAGTTGTCCCATGTACAGATTCCCCCAGCTCAGTGGCAGTACGTCGCAGCTCCTCCAGAGTTATCTTAGGGCACTTGGTTACATTTCTGACCACTGCTCTCCTTGTTTGGTCTGTTAGTTTACGTCTGTGTCTTGGTAAGTTCGCAGTGGTGCTATACTCTTTCCATTTCCGAATGATAGATTGAACATTGGGCAATTTTTGTCATATACTTTATGAAATATTCGCGCAAACTCATCATATGCCTTATTAGTGTCATTCTCTCTGTATACAATACTCCAGTCTTGAGCTAATAGCTCCTTTTTAAATGCATCAATAGTTTTCTCTGTTTTTACCCTTCTAAACCAATGCTTGTTTTCCTCTTCATTTTTTAAATATCCATTTTTGTACAATACAAAAACTGGAAGGTGATCACTAATATCATTTATCGTTAATCCGCTGACTGTATCACTTTCTATTTCATTTGAGAAAATGTTATCAATCAAGGTGGCACTATGAGTTGTAATTCTACTCGGTTTAGTTATTAGAAGAAACAGACCTATACTAAATAAAGTATTTATAAATTTGTCTTTTTATGTTTATATGGGTTTAACAAATCGATTTTAAGGTCTCCCCCCACAAACATGACTTTCTGATTTGGACCTGAAAAGTGCTCCTCATCCAATTAGAAAAAACATCTATGTCAGAGCCAGGAGCTCTATAAATACAACTTACAATAATATTTTTTCCCTTGTAATTTCAATGGTGAGGCATTCAAGTATATCATCCACCACCATAGTCTTATTTTCTATCGCTTTATAACTATAATTTGAGTCTATGAACATGGCTACACCCCCACTCTGCTTGTTTTTTCTGTTCATGCTTATAAACTCATAACCTTCAATAGAGAACTCACTTTCTCTGTCAATATGAATCCATGTTTCTGTTATTAAAATTTACATTGAATAGTTTTTTAAATTGTTTTAAGTAGCTCTTAATGTGATCAAAATTTGCATAAAGGCTTCGACTGTTGAAGTGGATAATAGAGAATGCGTTAACGTTTTTGAATTTGCAATTGTGGAGATCCTCAGTGTAATACTGACAGTCATTACAGTTCTAGTAAAAAAGTTGTTTCAGGGTCGATGTCGTTCTCAGTGTTCTGTAATTCATATTGCAGGTATTTAAAGGAGCTGTATCATGCTATTTTAGCCATTCCAAAGTAAAGTATAGGCATTTATATGATATATTGTACCTCTATCACTATGGAGTACTCATTTTTGAGAGAAATATAAGTATTTTTGGGGGGTATTTTCCCTACCCGGAAGACAAGACGCTTCGATTCAGTTAACTCCGCCCTCTCTCTGCTCATTCCACATTTGCAGTATTATAAATATAAATATTGCTGCAAAAAGTGAAGTTACTTCACATAATGCAGTTATAAGGAGTTGACATGTGCAACACAGTTTCATAAATGGCTAAAACACGCTAACACGTGGTTGGATTGACTTACCGCTCAGCCTGGCCTCCTCATCGGGTTATGGGATTGCGTTGGTTATAAAAGTTAATCCACTTTGATTCTGGCCAAGGTTCACCAAGCATCCATCAGGTTGGTTGATATAGTAGCTAGCTGAATCCCGGAAAGAAATTCCAACTTCTGGTGAGTGCACTCTTCTTTAGGAAGGTTGAATAGTCCTGTTCCTCTCGTAGCCAAACGCGCATCCGTGACATTATCGTTGGGTAAGAAAAAGAAATCTAAGTTACCTATGTAACTATAGTTCTACGAAATGTGTGCGCCGCACTTAGGCTGCGCTATTGCATATCTCTCAGGATCAAAGAACTGACTGCTCCAATCATCCTTGGGGGTCCACAACCCCTGTGCCCTATAAAAGGGGGACTCTCCCTTCAATCGTCTCCTTTGAACTCAGCCATCTAAGAGAGGTCGTGCCTGCTGGGCCCGTAGCTAAGGGCGGCGCATACATTTCGTAGAACTATAGTTACATAGGTAACTTAGATTTCTACTTCAATAGTGTGCTTGCCCTTAGGCTGCGCTATTGCATAAAGCAACGACCAATGTACTCCCAGCAGGCATGGACTCGCATGATTGGAGCGGGCCTGGGGCAACTCCATGCGTCCCAGGGAGCGGCCAAACGCTCCCTAGGTAGCAGGGGCCACGGGCAGGGTGAGGGGCAACCAATAGCCGTTAACAACGCCAGCGGGTCTCACCCAGAACAAGGCAATTGGGGGACGTCTGCACTAGCCGCCTCTCCCAAGAGCGCTAGTGCAGACTCAACCCCTGATAACGAGGGTGTCCAAAGCCGCCTCTCCCAAGAGCGCCCGAAGGAATAAGAATGTACAGCCAGTTCGGCCAGGCTGCCTCACCCAAGAGCGCAGGCACCGAACCAAACCAAACCAGGTCATCCCTTCCCGGACCAACCCTGGGCTCGGGAGGGGGATTCACGACCGTCCACCACTCAAAACTGCGTGGGCAACTGAACCCGTAGCAACGTCCTGCAGATAAGACTGCACAAAGGACGACCAAGAGGCTGCCATGCAGACCTCCTCAATCGAAGCGCCACGGAGCAGTGCTGTAGAAGCCGCCCCTGACCACTGCTGGAGGAGGGAGTCCTTGTGCCTCATATGCAGTGCGGATGGTAAGGCATATCCAGTGGGCCACTCTCTGAACACCAGTCAGAGAAAAGGCGCCAACGGACCTTGTACGCTCTGGTTGTAGACGAGGCCCGAGCACCCTGAATTGTGGCAACAACTGAAAGGGGGACGCCAAGGTTTAGCAACTTCCCCCTTTCAGCCTCCAGACCATCAGCCTACGTCCCAGTACCGGACGCGACAGGAGGGCCCCCCCTGCCTGAGTCAGGGCGTCCGGTTTGTCCGGGAGGGGCCACGGATCCCCTTGTGCCATTGACACCACGTCGGGGTACCACCTGGCACTCGGACTGTCTGGGGCTATGAGCAGGATGAGTGTGCCCTCTGACTTCACTCTGTGGAGCAGAGGCGCAATGAGGCGCAGGGGAGGAAACGCGTAAAGCAGGCCGGACGGCCATGGTCGATGAGCCATGGCATCCACGCCGAGAGGAGACCTGTCTGTTGACCTGAGCGAGAACCAAAGTGGGCACTGTGTGCATTCTCGGCCACCGGTCTGCCGAACCGGAGCCACACCTCCGCCACGACCTCGGGTGCCAGGCCCCATTCGTCCCGTAGGGCGCCCCCTCTGGACATGCTGTCCGCGCCGACGTTGCGGGATCCGGGAATGTGGCGCACTTTCAGAGAGGCCAGGTGAGTGCTTGCCCAGTTGAGCACCTCCGCTGCCAGCCTGTGCAGGGCGGAGGACCTGGTCCCCCCTGCCTGTTCAGGTAGGCCACCACTGTGGTGTTGTCCGACCGAACCAAGACGTGGTGACCCCGCAGATGAGTGGCAAAGTGTAGGAGGACTCTCTGCACCGCTTCCATCTCTAGGAGGTTGATGTGTCTCGGAGACGGAGGCCAAACACCGCTCGCCGTGAGATGGCCCAGTACTCCGCCCCAGCCGGTCAGGGAGGCGTCCGTGAACACCTCCGTGTAATGGAGCACGTAGCCCATTTGGACCCCCTGACGGAGGCGCTCCGGGTCCAACCAGAATTCTACGTCGGACCTTGCGGCGGGGGACAACCGCGCCAACATCACATCCCTCCTTCTGCGGGACTCGAGGCGTGAAAACCAGCGTTGGAGACCTCTCATGTGCAGCAGCCCCAGTCGAACCACTGGGTGGGCTGATGCCATCATGCCGAGCAGGGAGCGGATTTTGCCATCCAACACCCGCTGTCCCAGATCCAGAATCACTGACTGCCTTTCCAGGGAGAGGGAGGCCCTCATGTCCCTGGAATCCAAGCGCAGACCCAGATAGACCAAATCTTGGGTCGGATACAGCCGACTTTTCTCCTGATTGACGACCAGCCCCAGCTGAGAAATGTGCCTCAACACAGCGGCCGTATGGGCTTCGGCCTCCTGTGGGGAGGAGGCCAGAATAAGCCAATCGTCGATATAAGTCAGGATTCTGAGACCTCGACGGCAAAGCGGTTCCAGCGCTGCCTCCACACACTTGGAGAAGGTGCGTGAGGCCAGGGAGTAGCCAAATGGGAGGCGGCAATACTCGTAGCATTTGTCCCTGACTGCGAACCGGAGAAACTTCCTGTGCGCTGGGGCAATGGGGATGTGGAAGTATGCGTCCATGAGATCCACTGAAGTCATCCAATCTCCGGGCCTGACACATTGCAGCAGCTGCTGCACCGTGAGCATGCGGAAAGGCCTCTTCACAATGCAGTGATTGAGAACCCGCAGGTCCAGAATGGGCCGCACACCGCCGCTCTTTTTGGGAACGAGGAAATACGGGGAGTAAAACCCTGTCCTCGCTCTGATTGGATCCACCTCTGCTATGGCACCGCGCTGTAGCAGAGAATCCACTTCTCTTGTGAGCGCCGCGCTCTCGGCTGAGTTGCGTAACCTCGTCTTGAGGATACTGCGAAAGCCTGGAGGTCTCCGGGAGAATTGTAGAGCGTACCCCCTTCTGAGCATCCTGTCCAACCAGGGAGCTCCGAGAAGCCCTGCGTTTTTCCAGATTTGGTAAAACTCTGTCAGGGGTCGTACCACGACACTGAATAAGAGCGGGGAAACGGGCCCGCCCACCGGCTCCGCTCTCGGCAGTGCGCCGCGGCGTGGGGGGCCCTGCTCGAAAGGGCTGACGCTCCTGGGAGAGAGCAGACTCATCGGCCGAGAGAGGAGCGCGCTCAGATCTACGCTGCTTAGCGGGGATTCCCAGCAGGGGCAATTGAAAGCGTGGGGGAGTGTAAGGGAAGAGGTTTTACACACTGACTTACACCGATGCCCCGAGGCTTTTAGAAAAACAGACTGACGAGCTGCAACAGCATGGGGTAATGAAGTGCTTGACAAAATGTCATAACGCCTTTTGTCTCCCATTTCTCAGCGGCAGAGAGTTAGCGCGCGGACAAGGGCACTGAGCAGCGGCAGCAGAGCCAATCACAGGCCTGCTCCTACTCGAGCCTCCTTTCTCCCCCACGTCCGCTGTCTTAGAGACAGTCGACCAATCACAGTCAAGGAACAGCACATTAGGCCTGGACCTCGCCGTCATTGGCTCATGTGAGACAGTGCGCTCGCGGTAGTTACAGCAGAAGTGACACGGGGAATGGCTCGTGCACAAGCTCGAGTGCAAGAGTCAGAACGTGTTTCGCACACGGCCTTGACAGGCAGCAGAGTGGAGCGGTAACGAGAGTTCAGCGGAGCCTCCTGAGCCCCGCTGACTTTAACCACATGCTTTCAGCATGAAAGGAATACGAAGCAGGCTCTTTAGTGGATTTTATAGCTCAAGCAAGAGCCCGAGTACAAGAGTCAGAACGTGTTTCGCACACGTCCTTGACAAGCAGCAGAGCTGAACAAGTGCCTGACAAAACGTCATAACGCCCTCTCTCTCCCACTTCTCAAGCGGCAGAGAGTAGGAGCGCGGAGAAGGGCCAAACACAGGCCTGCTCCCGTTTACTGACTTACAGACAGTCGACCAATCACCGTCGAGGAACAGCACATAGGCCTGGACCTCGCCATAGAGCCGCTGTATGCCCACATAGACTCATGTGAGACAATGCGCTTGTGATAGAGGCCGCGGGGTGATCCGGGGATGGCTCGAGCAAGAGCTCGAATACAAGAGTCAGAACGTGTTTCGCACACGTTCTTGACAGGCAGTAGAGCTGAACAAGTGCCTGACAAACTGTCATAACGCCCTCTCTCTCCCACTTCTCAGCGGCAGAGAGAGAGCCGCCGTATGCCCACATAGACTCATGTGAGACAATGCGCTTGAGATAGAGGCCGCGGTGATGACCCGGGGGATCGAGTACAAGAGTCAAAACGTTTTTCGTACACGTCCTTGACAAGCAGCAGAGCGGTAAGAAAACAGATCCGCCGCTGGGGCTGATCACCGTTTTCGTCGCCAGCAGCCCAATCTCTTCTCAGAACGGGCGAAGGCAGCAGGCTCCTCTGCTGCGTCGGGGACGCAGGAGGCGGGCTCCGCTCCCGCACCGGCGGGGCTGGAGCCGGGGAATATCACTCGAATCATCCGAGTTCTGCTCGGAGAGCTCCGGGGAGGCAGGAGCCATAAAGGCTCGACGACGCTCGCGCTCCTCACGAGGGGGCGCGAGGCAAGCGGCACAGTCTTCAGCGGAGTGGCGCCTGCCCATGCATAGGAAGCAGCTAACGTGCTGATCCCGTGCGAGGAGCGCCGCCACGTAGGGGCCGCACACCCGTAGCTTGACGCCGGAGGGCGACGGGGGATCAAGCGTTGGAGTGCGGTGAGTCATTCTTCTATTCTTCTAGTCTTCTATTCTTCTATTCTTCTTGTTCAGGAGATCCAGAACTCAGGTAATAATAATAATAAATAATAATAATAATAATAATAATGCATCGGTTTTATATAGCGCTTTTCTGGACACTCAAAGACGCTTTACATTGCACTATTCATTCACTCCATACTTGATGGTGGTAAGCTACTATTGTAGCCACAGCTGCCCTGGGGTAGACTGACAGAAGCGAGGCTACCAGTTTGCGCCATCGGCCCCTCCGACCACCACCAACCACTCACTCACTTACTACATTCGCTAGGCTTCCTGGTGTTACCAAACGGTCTCCCATCCAAGTACTAACCAGGCCCTTCCCTGCTTAGCTTCCAAGGTCTGACGGGATTGGGCAAGGTAAGCTGAGAGACCCCTGTCCCCCTTTTGTAGGGCACAGGGGTTGTGGACCCCCAAGGATGATTGGAGCGGTCAGTTCTTTGATCCTCTCAGGGCGGGAAGCTGGCGCTTCCGAGAGATATGCAATAGCGCAGCCTAAGGGCAAGCACACTATTGAAGTAGAACAGGCGGTGTCCAGAGTAGGTTAGAAAGAGCTCAGTCTTCAAAAACAACAGTTCTGCTCGGATCCATGGATCCTCCAGCCGGGGGTGCGTTTGTTTACCCTCCTGGGACAGCACAGATGCATTGGAGAGTTCCTTTTTTTAATTATTATTTTTTTCTTTTTATCTTTCTTACAACAAACATAATGAAAAAGCTGTTTTATAAATTAAAATCAGGCCGTAAGGCATTACATTACAGACGTAGAGCACTTCCGTTCCTTTGTGACGACACAACTGAACAGCTCAGTCGTTTACCAGGAGAGGGTGGAGCAGCTGCTCAGAGAGCAGGATTCAGGAGGATTACTTAGAACTGCGTGAATGAAGCCAAAAAACGTTCTGGGGGTGTTTTTGATAAGGAAATAGCATAACAACATGGCTAAAAGCTCCAAAAAGTCGATTTTGCATGATATAGCTCCTTTAAATTGCCTTTATAACATTCCTCATGACTGCAGAATGTTCACACCTTGCCCTAACCATTAAATAGAGGCCACCTGTGTGTGATCTACTCTCAGTATAATTCCAGCTGTTCTGTGAGGGCCTCAGAGCTATATGGTCAGAGTGTATTGATCACTAAACAACATCATGAAGGCCAAGGAGCACACCAGAGAGGTCAGGGATAAAGCTGTGGAGAAGTTTAAAGCAGCGTTAAGTTATACAAAGATTTCCCAAGATTTGAACATCTCACGGAGCACTGTTTAATCCATCATTCGAAAATGGAAAGAGTATAGCAACACTGCGAACTTACCAAGACACGGGCGTCCACCTAAACTAACAGACCGAACAAGGAGAGCACTGGTAAGAAATGCAACCAAGTGCCCCAAGATAACTCTGGAGGAGCTGCGACGTACTGCTGCTGAGCTGGGGGAATCTGTACATGGGACAACTATAAGTCGTACTCTACACAAATCTGGCCTTCATGGACGAGTGGCAAGAAGAAAGCCATTATTGAAAGGAGGCCATAAGAAATCCCGTTTGAAGTTTGCTAGAAGTCATATGGAGGACACAGCTACCATGTGGAAGAAGGTGCTTTGGTCAGATGAGTCAAAAATGGAACTTTTTGGCCCAAATGCAAAACCCAACAGTGCTCATAGTTGGGAAGATGGATGGAGCCAAATACAGAGACATTTTGGAGAAAAACCTGCTGGAGTCAGCAAGAGAATTGAGCCTGGGTGGAGATTCACCTTCCAGCAGGACAATGACCCTAAACACAAAGCTAAATCTACAATGGAATGGTTTAAACAAACATATTAATGTGTTAGAATGGCCCAGTCAAAGTCCTGACCTAAATCCTATTGAAAATCTGTGAAAAGACCTGAAAACTGCTGTTCACAAACACTCCCCTTCTAATTTGACAGAGCTTGAGTTGTTTTGTAAAGGGGCTAAAATGTCAGTCTCTAGATGTGCAAACCTTGTAGAGTCATACCCCAGAAGACTTGCTGCAGTTATTGCAGCAAAAGGGGGTTCCACAAAGTATTAAGTCATGCTGTTTGAATACTTATGCACGCCCCACTTTTCGGTTTTCTATTTTTTGAAAAATAACAGAATCATGTATCATTTTGCTTTCACTGCGCAGTTGTCTGTTACCTGTGTGTGAACTTTCAGTAAAAAATTAAAATTAAAATCTTTACGTTTAGGGTTGTAAACATGACAAAATGTGCAAAAGTTCAAGGTGTATTAGTACTTTCGCAAGGCACCCTGGCTTTTTAACGCACTACACTATGCAGGGCTTACATATTACATAATTTCATTGTACATAAAAGAAAAAGAAAAAAAAAGAAAAAGGAAGCAACCAAGTAGGCCTGCCACGATAAATTTTTTTGAGGACGATATATCGTCTCAGAAAATATCGCGATAAACGATAATATTGAGTATAAAGCAAATACTGTAGGCAATAAAAAGAAAACTGTAAGCAACTATTTTAATTGAAATGTATTGAACTTTTGGCATTCAATATTAACACCTTATACCAAACAAAGTGCCAACTAGAAGGGTCGATATATTCTAGGACACTGTATCCATCTGTGCTTCTCAACCTTTTAACATAACTTACTCTCTCACCAGGTTCTGTGTTTGAACTAGGTCTGTCATGACATTTTTTTTAAATAGCCAATATACAGTGTCCTCTTTAAAAAATATCCCAATAACAATATTGATATTTCATCTACATTAGTCTGGTTAAATATTCCCCGACAAAAACTCATTTCTATGTTGAATTAAACCTGGTTAGAATAAAATGTATATTAAATGTATGGATTGTGTTTGTCAAACTGCTGCAGCGTTTCTCTGGCTTTTGAAAAGTGTGGACCAGTAATATGTTCTCCGGACTATCGCGCTTGTATTTGGATAGTGGCTAAAGCGCTCGGTTTCCTCTCACTAACAGTAGCGCTGATTAGCTTTGATACACTGACTGGGCGGGGGTTTCGTTTCGTTCTCAGTTGGACATACCTGCAGTGTGCAGTTTTCTTATGCAGTGGTTACCAAAGTGGTGGGCCTCAGAGGTAACAGATGGGCCCCCAAAGCTTATCCTCAAAACAAGTTCATTGAAAAAATATGATTTTGAAAGAATACATTTATTTGCTGTAATGTACCACCTTTACTTTGCCTGCAATCATCGATGTAATTTTAATGTAATTTTAGCTGTAAAATTACTTTCAATATGGCCAATTATTATTATGGGGGGCCCCCGTAAGAATTCCGGATTGGTAAGGGGGGCGCGATGTCCCAGACTTTGGGAGGGGGGGATCCTAGTTTGTGAGTAATATTCACAAACTAATCATGTGAATAATATTCACAAACTAGGATTTTATTGTAGCAATAGTTTTTATTGCCATAATAAAAACTATTCAGATTCTGATTCTGATTCTCCTTCTCCCAATGTTATCTCTGTAATGAATGTTGATCAAAACGAAAAGAAAACTGTGGATTTTCATGTTGGTCAGGGTTTGTATAATAGAGCTCCACAGTCCCGCCTCCTCTCCGGTCCGGAAGTAAAATTCCCCTTGCTTTGGGGCCGTATGGATTTCAAAAAAAGTCTTTAACTCCGTAACTACGTCAGCTTGGGCTGAAACCAGCTATGTGGTTATAAAGCGACCTCAAAGTCAGATGTAGGTGAAAAAAACACGTATGAGATCGATCTAGTTTAGGAAAAAATACAGTTTAACAGCGAGCATTCGTCCTAGAACTACGTTACCCAGTATGTTCCGTAGTCACGTGATCTACTCCAAGGCTTTTGATTGGTTGAGCTTCACGTTCCCCACGTATTTATTTATTTATTGTAATGCAGGCTACATATATATTTTTAGCGGCAATTATTTATTATTTATTAAAACATCATGTAGGCAGATATCTGACGTTTTATCCATATAAAACACTGACGGTAAGAAAAATCGTAAGATGGCAATCAAGAAAATGTCCCTAAAGATCCCATTAAACGAGCCACAGATATGCTTTCATCCACTTAGCTTAAATCAGATTGTTAAATAGGAAAATTACGTTGAAACCCTTGTCTTAATGGTAAAAGAAACTCACCGAACCCGCTAAAAAAAATCACCGTTGCCACTTACCAGCGCCGTGTCGCAATGGTTTATGGGATACGGAGTTTCTAATGTCAGGAAGTAAAATATGTACACAGGCTTGTACCTTTGCCTTTTCTTTAACATTATGTCTTCTTTTTGGATTGAAATGAAACATTTTATGGTCACAAATTGCTACATAGCTGATTAGCTTTTGCGGTGTTGTTAAACTCTTAATATTTGAATTTTTGGAAAATCGGCGGTCTCGTAGAAAGGGATTTTTGCTTCCGGACCGGAGCAGCAGGACCGGAAGGGGTGGGACTGTGGAGCTCTATATAATGCTCCATCCGAAACCAGTAAATTGGTAAGAGGTCTTACGCCAAACCGGATGTGCGTCAGCGTCCGCCATGATAAGATGCGTCCGAATTGGGCTTTCAGTTAGGAAGGAGTTAGGGAAAGTGGCCTGTATGCTAACTATCATAGCCACTTTAGCATAGGGACCTCTGATGCTAACTTACTGGCGATTAGGAGCTATGTGCCATCCCATAAGCCACTGCGCCAATCTCCCCACCCTCGAGTGATTCATGCGCTGTTGATTGACAGGTGCACATTTAATAATAATTAAAGCCGCAAGCGGCATTTAGAGGCCCTCGAGGGTCTCGTTTGGCCGGTTGACGCCGGTGGCCGCACGCCGCCCCAATAACCGGGAGGCGCTACCGCGCCCTACCTGCCACACTAGGTCGAGATTATAAAAGAGCAAAGGCAAGAAATGGCGCCTTCGGCGCCAGATCACTGGATTTTTCCCAAAATGGCCGGCCTCCTGTTGGTTGCCTAGCAACCATGTAATGTACTTTTTTATTCGGACAGTCATGACGCACGCGTGTACCAATTTTGGTTTGGCTGCGCCAAAGTTGACACTGGGTGGTTGCCATGGCAACACGATAGGAAAAGAGGCGTGGCCATGATTGACTTTTTTTATCGGGATCACGTGACGCACGTCTGTGCCAAATTTCTTTTGTCTACGACAAAGTTTGATCTTATTCTTCATTCATTTTTATTTGGTGCTCTGCAGGGGGCGCTATCGCGCCCATTTTCAAATGTCCTAAATCACAACATCCGGAGTTGACGACTCGACCAACGATTCAAGTTACGCTCAAATCGGCTTCAGTTTGTGCGAGTTATGAGTCTTTAAACACGGCGGCGAGTCCTGAAAACGGACGCCGAATTCATGGCGTTGCCATGACAACACCGTTAATCCTATTAGAAAGTTTTTAATAACTTTTGATGTCCCACTTGTGTAGATGATCTGGAGCGAACGGGGAGTCGCTGCGTTCAACGCCCTAGGACGAGTTCGTTCAAATGGGAGAGCATGAAATGGCGCCTTTGGCGCCAGATTACTACATTTTTCCCAAAATGGCCGACCTCCTGTTGGTTGCCTAGCAACCATGTAATGTACTTTTTTGTTCGGACTGTCATGACGCACGCGTGTACCAATTTTGGTTTGGCTGCGCCAAAGTTGACATCGGGTCGTTGCCATGGCAACACGGTTGGGAAAGGGGCGTGGCCTCAATGACTTTTTTGTTCGGGTTCACGTGACGGATGTCTGTGCCAAATTTCTTTTGTCTACGACAAAGTTAAAAAATTTTCCTCATTCATTTTTATTTGGTGCTCTGCAGGGGGCGCTATGGCGCCCATTTTCAAATTTCCTATATCACAACATCCGGGGTCGACGACTCGACCAACGATTCAACTTTCGCTCAAATCGGCCACAGTATGTGGGAGTTATGACTGTTTGAACGCGGCGGCGAGCGCTAAAAATGGACGCCGAATTCATGGCGTTGCCATGACAACACCGTTAATCCTATTAGAAAGTTTTTAATAACTTTTGATGTCCCACTTGTGTAGATGATCTGGAGCGAACGGGGAGTCGCTGCGTTCAACGCCCTAGGACGAGTTCGTTCAAATGCGAGGGCACGAAATGGCACCTTCGGCGCCAGATCGCTCTTCTGGCCAATATGGCCGCCCTCCTGATGGTTGCCTAGCAACCGCATAATATCTTTTTTTGTTTGGCTTCACGTGACCAATCACTGTGCCGAATTTTGTTCGTCTACGACGAACTAAAATTTTCGGGGATTTCGGGATTTTGAGGGGTCTGGCCATAGGGCGCAATGTTAACGTGGTTTTTCCAGGGGGCGCTGACGCGCCATTTTTTTGAATTTTTACATTTTGGAGATGTGAAGTGTTTTTTTTTCACCTAATAGAATTTTGGGCAAAAATTCAGGACTTTTCATCAGTGGGAAGTTGCCGAAACTGGCTTTTTAGGGGGAGAGGAAAAATAATAATAATTAAAGCCGCAAGCGGCATTTAGAGGCCCTCGAGGGTCTCGTTTGGCCGGTTGACGCCGGTGGCCGCACGCCGCCCCAATAACCGGGAGGCGCTGCCGCGCCCTACCTGCCACACTAGGTCGAGATTGTAAAAGAGCAAAGGCAAGTAATGGCGCCTTCGGCGCCAGATCACTCGATTTTTCCCAAAATGGCCGACCTCCTGTTGGTTGCCTAGCAACCATGTAATGTACTTTTTGTTCAGACTGTCATGACGCACGCGTGTACCAACTTTGGTGTGGCTGCGCCAAAGTTGGCATCGGTTCGTTGCCATGGAAACACGGTGGGAAAAGGGGCGTGGCCTCAATGACTTTTTTGTTCGGGGTCACGTGACGGATGTCTGTGCCAAATTTCTTTGTCTACGACAAAGTTCAATTTTTTTCCTCATTCATTTTTTGTTGGTGCTCTGCAGGGGGCGCTATCGCGGCCATTTTCAAATGTCCTAAATCACAACATACGGGGTCGACGACTCGACCAACGATTAAAGTTTCACTCAAATCGGCCACAGTATGTGCGAGTTATGACACTTCGAATGCGGTGGCGAGCGCTGAAAATGGACGCCGAATTCATGGCATTGCCATGACAACACCGTTAATCCTATTAGAAAGTTTTTAATAACTTTTGATGTCCCACTTGTGTAGATGATCTGGAGCGAACGGGGAGTCGCTGCGTTCAACGCCCTAGGAGTAGTTCGTTCAAATGCGAGGGCACGAAATGGCGCCTTTGGCGCCAGATCACTCGATTTTTCCCAAAATGGCCGACCTCCTGTTGGTTGCCTAGCAACCATGTAATGTACTTTTTTGTTCGGACAGTCATGACGCACGCGTGTACCAATTTTGGTTTGGCTGCGCCAAAGTTGACATCGGGTCGTTGCCATGGCAACACGGTGAGAAAAGGGGCGTGGCCTCAATGACTTTTTTGTTCGGGGTCACGTGACGTATGTCTGTGCAAATTTCTTTTGTCTACGACAAAGTTCAAATTTTTTCCTCATTAATTTTTATTTGGTGCTGTGCAGGGGGCGCTATCGCGCCCATTTTCAAATTTCATATATCAAAACATCCGGGGTCAACGACTCGACCAACGATTCAAGTTTCGCTCAAATCGGCCACAGTATGTGCGAGTTATGACTGTTTGAAGTCGGTGGCGAGCGCTGAAAATGGACGCCGAATTCATGGCGTGCCATGACAACACCGTTAATCCTATTAGAAAGTTTTTAATAACTTTTGATATCCCACTTGTGTAGATGATCTGGAGCGAACGGGGAGTCGCTGCGTTCAACGCCCTAGGACGAGTTCGTTAAAATGCGAGGGCACGAAATGGCGCCTTCGGCGCCAGATCGCTCTTCTGGCCAATATGGCCGCCCTCCTGATGGTTGCCTAGCAACCGCATAATATCTTTTTTGTTGGCTTCACGTGACCAATCACTGTGCCGAATTTTGTTCGTCTACGACGAACTAAAACTTTCGGGGATTTCGGGATTTGAGGGGTCTGGCCATAGGGCGCAATGTTAACGTGGTTTTTCCAGGGGGCGCTGACGCGCCATTTTTTTGAATTTTTACATTTTGGAGATGTGAAGTTTTTTTTTTTCACCTAATTGAATTTTGGGCAAAAATTCAGGACTTTTCATCAGTGGGAAGTTGCCGAAACTGGCTTTTAGGGGGAGAGGAAAAATAATAATAATTAAAGCCGCAAGCGGCATTTAGAGGCCCTCGAGGGTCTCGTTTGGCCGGTTGACGCCGGTGGCCGCACACCGCCCCAATAACCGGGAGGCGCTGCCGCGCCCTACCTGCCACACTAGGTTGAAATGATAAAAGAGCAAAGGCAAGAAATGGCGCCTCTGGCGCCAGATCACTCGATTTTTCCCAAAATAGCGGACCTCCTGTTGGTTGCCTAGCAACCATGTAATGTACTTTTTTGTTCGGACAGTCATGACGCACGCTAGGGTGCATCAAACGCCCCAATGTCAACCAATTATTCTGTCCCCAGTTTAAAACATTCCTTGGTCATAAAAAGAATTTCTACCCATTTTTGTCTAATTCCAACATTGTTTAGGGGGTCCACCTCAATAAGCAAGATTTGCATTGGTTTATATGGGCATTCTATTGCGATATTCATGTAGTTGAATGTTATTTGCTGTTGACCTCTTTACTTATGTCATATTTTACAATGGTACTGAATTTGATAAAATAACTATTCTTTGCTTGTTTATTCAAGCTGTTTGTGAAGTCTGCAATCTTTGAAAGTGAGTTTTTACAAAATATTTCAATTTTATCTCATTTTGTATTAAACCTTTTAATTTTAATTTTTATTGAACTTAATATGTTATACTTTCATGTTGTCGCAATTCTAGAGCCTGTTTTACAATGTTATATGCAAACTGTTATTAGTCATTACAGGGCTGTTAGATTTAGCACATGTTGACTGTTAACACATTGAGTGCCGCGCTGTTTTGGGGATTTAGCTGTAGAGTGCCAATAATCCAGACCATTTTTTCATGACCACAGAATCAAATACAGGTCACGTAACTGCAGCCTGTGTGACAGTCCAGAAGCAGCTTGGACAAGTTCTCCTTTGGTCAGCCTGTCGTCACCATGTTGGTGAGATGATCCTGTGTCATGTTTTTGATGATCTGAAGATTGAGTCATCCAAGTCTCCAGAATGCTGTTTTTAGACTTTAGCTCAGCATTCAACACAATAATCCCACAGCAGCTAATACACAAACTTCTCCACCTGGGGATCAACACATCACTGTGCAACTGGCTGCTGGACTTTCTGACGGGGAGACCACAGGCTGTACGTGTTGGCGGAAATCCTCCAGAACCATCACACTGAACACGGGGGCTCCCCAAGGCTGTGTGCTGAGCCCCCTCCTGTTCACTCTGCTGACCCATGACTGCGCTCCAAAGTACGACTCAAACCTCTTCATCAAGTTTGCAGACGACACAACAGTGGTGGGTCTCATCAGCACAGAGACGAGTCAAACTACAGGAGTAAGGTGAGCAGTCTGGCCATGTGGTGCACACAGAACAATCTCTCTCTAAATGTGGAGAAGACAAAAGAGATTGTTATGGATTTTCGAAGAGCGCGGGTCCAGCATGCTCCTCTAATAATCAACGGTGCTGCAGTGGAGAGGGTGACCAGCACTAAGCTCCTGGGTGTGCATATCACAGTGAACCTCTCCTGGACCATGCACACTACATCACTGGTCAAGAAAAGTAATCAGTGTCTCTACTTTGTCCGCAAGTTAAGAAGAGCCAGAGTCCCAGCCTCTGTTATGTGCAACTTCTACAGAGGGACTATAGAGAGCATCCTGACCAGCTCCATCACTGTGTGGCTCTTCTACAGAGGGAATATAGAGAGCATCCTGACCAGCTCCATCACTGTGTGGCACTCTACAGAGGGGCTATAGAGAGCATCCTGACCAGCTCCATCACTGTGTGGTTCTTCTACGGAGGGACTATAGAGAGCATCCTGACCAGCTCCATCACTGTGTGGCTCTTCTACAGAGGGACTATAGAGAGCATCCTGACCAGCTCCATCACTGTGTGGCACTTCTACAGAGGGACTATAGAGAGCATCCTGACCAGCTCCATCACTGTGAGGTTCTTCTACAGAGGGACTATAGAGAGCATCCTGACCAGCTCCATCACTGTGTGGCACGGCGCCAGCACTGCCTCCTGCCGAAAGAGCCTCCAGCGCATGGTGAGAGCAGCGGAGATGATCTGTGGAGCCCCTCTCCCCTCTATTAAGGACATGTATTACACCCGTCTCACCCGCAAAGCCGTCAGAATCACCAGGGACCCTATGCACCCATCACACAGTCTCTTCAAGGTAATACCTTCAGGGAGGAGACTGCGGAATCTACGGGCCAGGTCCAGTCGACTTAAGAACAGTTTCATACACAAGGCCATTGGGAAGGTGAACTCCCTCCCACCCCTCTTCCCCCACCCCCTGCTCCACAATCAAGAATGAGAGAAATGTAATTTCAAATCATTCACATGGTTTGACAAATTAAAAAAATAAATCTTGAATCTTGAGACAGGTGTTAAGCTTAGCTCAGATTTCTTGGCATCAGCAAGGGGTGAAGGACATGACCAGAACGTGCTGCAAGTTGTTGAGAAGGACCGTAAAGAACAGCCCAACTTGCGAAAAGGCAAAGGACATAGCGACTAACTGAAGAATCTACCAAATAACTACCATTGACTTTAAAACATTGCTGAATGTAGAATAAATTTAACTATATTTAACTTTTTAAACATTGGATAAATCATTTAGAACAATGTTGAAAACAACATATACTATCTGAATTCATTGCGTTGAAACTATTGTCTCCGATGAGTTGAAACATTTTAAAAGATGTAGCGAATGGTTAATGTTATATAATGAACACTTCTAACACCCGTTGTATAAATGTAGCATCATACTATTGAATATAATCAGATAAAAACTGAGAATTTACTATTGCAATATCTATATACAACTCTGCATGCAATATTATTTAACAAAATGACATAAAATGAAATGGAAATATGCCAAATGGCGAATTTTCGATATTTAGACAAAATTCAGTTGAATGGTGGACCACCTAAATGTACTTCAAACTTCACCAAACTTTGCCATATATTTTCTTTTTTTATATATAAAAAACTAGACAAGGGACAAAATGATCCATTGAAGTTAAAAAAAAAATGGGGCGTTTGATGCACCCTAACGCACGTGTGTACCAATTTTGGTTTGACTGCGCCAAAGTTGACACCGGGTCGTTGCCATGGCAACACGATGGGAAAAGAGGCGTGGCCATTTTTATCGGGATGACGTGACGCACGTCTGTGCCAAATTTCTTTTGTCTACGACAAAGTTTGATCTTATTCTGCATTCATTTTTATTTGGTGCTCTGCAGGGGGCGCTATCGCGGCCATTTTCAAATGTCCTAAATCACAACATCCGGGGTCGACAACTCGACCAACGATTAAAGTTACGCTCAAATCGGCTTCAGTTTGTGCGAATTATGACTCTTTGAACGCGGCAGCGAGCCCTGAAAACGGACGCCGAATTCATGGCGCTGCCATGACAACACCGTTAATCCTATTAGAAAGTTTTTAATAACTTTTAATGTCCCACTTGTGTAGATGATCTGGAGCGAACGGGGAGTCGCTGCGTTCAACGCCCTAGGACGAGTTCGTTCAAATGCGAGTGCACGAAATGGCGCCTTCGGCGACAGATTACTCAATTTTTCCCAAAATGGCCGACCTCCTGTTGGTTGCCTAGCAACCATGTAATGTACTTTTTTGTTCAGACAGTCATGACGCACGCGTGTACTAATTTTGGTTTGGCTGCGCCAAAGTTGACACCGGGTCGTTACCATGGCAACACGGTGGGAAAAGGGGCGTGGCCATCATTGACTTTTTTGATCGGTATCACGTGACGGATGTCTGTGCCAAATTTCATTTGTCTACGACAAAGTTCAATTTTATTCTTCATTTTTATTTGGTGCTCTGCAGGGGGCGCTATCGCGCCCATTTTCAAATTTCCTATATCACAACATCCGGGGTCGAGGACTTGACCAACGATTCAAGTTTGGCTCAAATCGGCCACAGTTTGTGCGAGTTATGACTGTATAAAGGTGACGGCGAGCACCGAAAACGGACACCGAATTCATGGCGTTGCCATGACAACACCGTTAATCCTATTAGAAAGTTTTTAATAACTTTTGATGTCCCACTTGTGTAGATGGTCTGGAGCGAACGGGGAGTCGCTGCGTTCAACGCCCTAGGAGGAGTTCGTTCAAATGCGAGGGCACGAAATGGCGCCTTTGGCGCCAGATTACTACATTTTTCCCAAAATGGCCGCCCTCCTGTTGGTTGCCTAGCAACCATGTAATGTACTTTTTGTTCGGACTGTCATGATGCACGCGTGTACCAATTTTGGTTTGGCTGCGCCAAAGTTGACATCGGGTCGTTGCCATGGCAACACGGTGAGAAAAGGGGCGTGGCCTCAATGACTTTTTTGTTCGGGGTCACGTGACGGATGTCTGTGCCAAATTTCTTTTGTCTACGACAAACTTAATTTTTTTCCCTATTAATTTTTATTTGGTGCTCTGCAGGGGGCGCTATTGCGCCCATTTTCATATTTCAGATATCAAAACATCCGGGGTCAACGACTCGACCAACGATTCAAGTTTCGCTCAAATCGGCCACAGTTTGTGCGAGTTATGACTGTTTGAACGCGGCGGCGAGCGCTGAAAATGGACGCCGATTTCATGGCGTCGCCATGACAACACCGTTAATCCTATTAGAAAGTTTTTAATAACTTTTGATGTCCCACTTGTGTAGATGATCTGGAGCGAACGGGGAGTCGCTGCGTTCAACGCCCTAGGAGGAGTTCGTTCAAATGCGAGGGCACAAAATGGCGCCTTCGGCGCCAGATCGCTCTTCTGGCCAATATGGCCGCCATCCTGATGGTTGCCTAGCAACCGCATAATATCTTTTTTTGTTTGGCTTCATGTGACCAATCACTGTGCCGAATTTTGTTAGTTTACGACGAACTAAAATTTTCTGGGATTTCAGGATTTTGGGGGGTCTGGCCATAGGGCGCAATGTTAACGTGGTTTTTCCAGGGGCGCTGACGCGCCATTTTTTTGAATTTTTACATTTTGGAGATGTGAAGTTTTTTTTTTTCACCTAATTGAATTTTGGGCAAAAATTCAGGACTTTTCATCAGTGGGAAGTTACCGAACTGGCTTTTTAGGGGGAGAGGAAAAATAATAATAAGAATTAAAGCCGCAAGCGCATTTAGAGGCCCTCGAGGGTCTCGTTTGGCCGGTTGACGCCGGTGGCCGCACGCCGCCCCAATAACCGGGAGGCGCTTCCGCGCCCTACGTGGTTATGATGTCGCTGCCACCCTCGGTCGAGTTTGTAAAAGAGCAAAGGCAAGAAATGGCGCCTTTGGCGCCAGATCACTCCATTTTTCCCAAAATGGCCGACCTCCTGTTGGTTGCCTAGCAACCACGTAAAGTACTTTTTTGTTCGGACAGTCATGACGCACGCGTGTACCAATTTTGGTTTGCCTGCTCCAAAGTTGACATCAGGTCGTTGCCAAGTTGGATTTTATTCTTCATTCATTTTGATTTGGTGCTCTGCAGGGGCGCTATCGCGCCCATTTTCAAATGTCCTAAATCACAACATCTGGGGTCGACCACTCGACCAACGATTGAAGTTACGCTCAAATCGGCTTCAGTTTGTGAGAGTTATGACTGTTTAAACACGGCGGCGAGTGCTGAAAACGGACGCCGACTTCATGGCGTTGCCATGACAACACCGTTAATCCTATTAGAAAGTTTTTAATAACTTTTGATGTCACACTTGTGTAGATGATCTGGAGCGAATGGGGAGTCGCTGCGTTCAACGCCCTAGGACGAGTTCGTTCAAATGGGAGTGCCACGAAATGACGCCTTCGGCGCCAGATTACTACATTTTTCCCAAAATGGCCGCCCTCCTGTTGGTTGCCTAGCAACCATGTAATGTACTTTTTTGTTTGGACTGTCGTGACGCACACGTGTACCAATTTTGGTTTGGCTGCGCCAAAGTTGACATCGGGTCGTTGCCATGGCAACACGTTGGGGAAGGGGCGTGGCCTCAATGACTTTTTTGTTCGGGGTCACGTGACGGATGTCTGTGCCAAATTTCTTTTGTCTACGACAAAGTTCAGTTTTGTTCCCTATTCATTTTTATTTGATGCTCTGCAGGGGGCGCTATCGCGCCCATTTTCAAATTTCATATATCAAAACATCCGGGGTCGACGACTCGACCAACGATTCAAGTTTCGCTCAAATCGGCCACAGTATGTGCGAGTTATGACTGTTTGAACGTGGCGCGAGCGCTGAAATGGACGCCGAATTCATGGCGTTGCCATGACAACACCGTTAATCCTATTAGAAAGTTTTTAATAACTTTTGATGTCCCACTTGTGTAGATGATCTGGAGCGAACGGGGAGTCGCTGCGTTGAACGCCCTAGGAGGAGTTCGTTCAAATGCGAGTGCACGAAATGGTGCCTTCGGCGACAGATTACTCAATTTTTCCCAAAATGGCCGACTCCTGTTGGTTGCCTAGCAACCATGTAATGTATTTTTTTGTTCAGACAGTCATGACGCACGCGTGTACTAATTTTGGTTTGGCTGCGCCAAAGTTGACATCGGGTCGTTGCCATGGCAACACGGTGGGAAAAGGGGCGTGGCCTCAATACGTTTTTTGTTCGGGGTCACGTGACAGATGTCTGTGCCAAATTTCGTTTGTCTACGACAAAGTTCAATTTTTTCCTCATTCATTTTTATTTGGTGCTCTGCAGGGGGCGCTATCGCGCCCATTTTCAAATTTCATATATCAAAACATCCGGGGTCGACGACTCGACCAACGATTTCAAATTTCGCTCAAATCGGCCACAGTTTGTGCGAGTTACGACTCTTTGAATGCGGTGGCGAGCGCTGAAAACGGACGCCAAATTCATGGCGTTGCCATGACAACACCGTTAATCCTATTAGAAAGTTTTTAATAACTTTGATGTCCCACTTGTGTAGATGATCTGGAGCGAACGGGGAGTCGCTGCGTTCAACGCCCTAGGAGGAGTTCGTTCAAATGCGAGCGCACGAAATGGCGCCTTCGGTGCCAGATCGCTCTTCTGGCCAATATGGCCGCCCTCCTGATGGTTGCCTAGCAACCGCGTAATATGTTTTTTTGTTTGGCTTTACGTGACCAATGACTGTGCCGAATTTTTTTCGTCTACGACGAACTAAAATTTCGGGGATTCGGGGATTTTGGGGGGTCTGGCCATAGGGTGCAATGTTAACGCTGTTTTTCCAGGGGGCGCTGACGCGCCATTTTTTTCATTTTTTACATTTGGAGATGTGAAGGTTTTTTTTTCACCTAATTGAATTTTGGGCAAAAATTCAGGACTTTTCGTCGGTGGGAAGTTACCGAAACTGGCTTTTTAGGGGGAGAGGAAAATAATAATAATAATAATTAAAGCCGCAAGCGGCATTTAGAGGCCCTCGAGGGTCTCGTTTGGCCGGTTGACGCCGGTGGCCGCCGCCGCCCCAATAACCGGGAGGCGCTACCGCGCCCTACCTGTCACACTAGGTCGAGATTATAAAGAGCAAAGGCAAGAAATGGCGCCTTCGGCGCCAGATTACTACATTTTTCCCAAAATGGCCGCCCTCCTGTTGGTTGCCTAGCAACCATGCAACGTACTTTTTTGTTCGGACTGTATGACGCACGCGTGTACCAATTTTGGTTTGGCTGCGCCAAAGTTGACATCGGGTCGTTGCCATGGCAACACGGTGGGAAAAGGGGCGTGGCCTCAATGACTTTTTTTGTTCGGGTCACGTGACGGACGTCTGTGCCAAATTTCTTCTGTCTACGACAAAGTTCGATTTTATTCATTTTTATTTGGTGCTCTGCAGGAGCGCTATCGCGCCCATTTTCAAATCTCTTATATCACAACATCCGGGGTCGAGGACTTGACCAACAATTCAAGTTCCGCTTAAATCGGCCACGGTTTGTGCGAGTTATGACTGTTTAAAGGTGACGGCGAGCACCGAAAACGGACGCCGAATTCATGGCGTCGCCATGACAACACCGTTAATCCTATTAGAAAGTTTTTAATAACTTTTGATGTCCCACTTGTGTAGATGATCTGGAGCGAACGGGGAGTCCGCTGCGTTCAACGCCCTAGGACGAGTTCGTTCAAATGGGAGAGCATGAAATGGCGCCTTCGGCGCCAGATTACTACATTTTTCCCAAAATGGCCGCCCTCCTGTGGTTGCCTAGCAACCATGCAATGTACTTTTTGTTCGGACTGTCATGACGCACGCGTGTATCAATTTTGGTTTGGCTGCGCCAAAGTTGACATCGGGTCGTTGCCATGGCAACACGGTTGGGAAAGGGGCGTGGCCCTCAATGACTTTTTTGTTCGGGTTCACGTGACGGATGTCTGTGCCAAATTTCCTTTTGTCTACGACAAAGTTAAAAAATTTTCCTCATTCATTTTTATTGGTGCTCTGCAGGGGGCGACTTATCCGCGCCATTTCAATTTCCTATATTACAACGATTTCCGTGTCGAGGATCTCGACCCAACGACTTCAAGTTTCGCTCAAATCGGGCCACAGTATGTGGATTATGGACTGTTGAACGCTGCGGCCGAGCGCTAAAATATGGACGCCGAATTCATGGCGTTGCATGACAACACCGTTAATCCTTATTAGAAAGTTTTTAATGAACTTTTTGATGTCCCAACTTGTGTAGATGATCTGGAGAGGAACGGGGAGTCGCTGCGATCACGCTAGGCGAGTTCGTTCAATGCTGGGGCCGAAATGGCGCCTCGGCGCCAGATCGCTCTTATGGCCAATTATGGGCACGCCCTCCTGTGGATTGCCTAGCAAACCGAATAATATCTTTTTTTGTTTGGCCTTCACGTGAACCAATCACTGGCTGCCGAATTTTGTTCGTTCTACCGACGAACTAAAATTTTCGGGGGATTTCGGGATTTTGAGGGTTCTGGCCTAGGGCGCGAATGTTAACGTGGTTCTTTCCAGGGGGCGGCTCGACGCGCCATTTTTTGAATTTTTACATTTTGGAGATGTGAAGTTTTTTTTTTTACCTTAATTGAATTTTGGGCAAAATTCACAGGATTTTCATCAGTGGGAAGTTGCACGAAACTGGCTTTTAGGGGAGAGGGAAAACATAATAATTAATAAATAAGAAACCCGTCACATAACAATATAGAGCCGCCTTCGGCGGCGCACTATTTATATATTCGGAAAGGTCTCACGTCCAGTAATCCAACCGTGGGGTTTATAATCAAGTCGAGCGCGTTGCGCTCGTTTTACCTGTTCTTTTATCAATATTTCCCAATGGGTTTTTTTTTTGAGTATTTTATGTGCGAAGCAGAAGCAATATGACCGATTTCGCGCACAAAGACCTATGTGTATCGGATTTTAGGGCTCCGAATGCCCTGAAGTACTCTAGCAGTGTTTGAGTGCTGGGTGAGTGCCATGGTCGATGACGAGCGCGTTGCGCTACGTCATCGAATGCTTTTGTCCATGTTGAAGCCTCTTGCTGTGGTTGCACCTTTTTTTCCTTCGAGCAGCAACAACTGTGCCGCTTTCGCGGCACACTGCTTATAAATACCGGACAGGTCGGGGTGCCGGGTATGTCTTATTACTGATGTCAATGCATGGGAGCGGCTCCGCGCTCTGTTTTCTGAGCGCTCCCCGGCTCTTTTAGGGACGTGCGCTACGCGCACGTATTTCTTCAGACGCTCCGCGCCACTGCCTGTACAATAACAACAGGCCCGGACCTGTCAGGCTCTCGGGCCTATACAGAAAAACCCATACAATAACATTTATAGCGCCGCCTTCGGCGGCGCATATTTTATATTCGGGAAGGTCCTCAGTCAGTAATCCAACCGTGGGGTTTATTGTTCAATTACGAGCGCGTGCGCTCGTTTTACTCTTCTTTCTAATATTCCCAATGGATTTTTTTCCCGTGATTTTTGTGCGGCGATAGCAAAATTATGCCCGCTTTTCCGGGCAAGACCTAAGTATTATCGGATAGGCCTCGTGCCCTGAGTTCACTGTAACATTGTTGAGTGCTGGTGAGTGGCCCGAATGTGTCGATGACGAGCGCCCCCCCGTTGCGTCGTCTACGACTGCTGTTTTGTCCATGTTGCGCCCTTGCTTGGTGGTTTTGCACTTTCTTTCTTCGAGCAGGCAACAAAATGGCCGCATTTCGCTGACACCTGATCACCGGACAGGTCGGGGGTGCCGGGGGTGTCGTTATTACTGTGTAATGCATGGGGAGCGCTCCGACGCTCTGTTTCTGAGCGCTCCGCGCTCTTTTAGGGCGTCAGCTACGCGCACGTCTTTCGTCAGTCGGCGCTCCGCGCACTGCCTGTACAGATAACAACAGGCGCCCGGACCCTGTCAGGCTCTCGGGCCTAATAATTAAAGCCGCAAGCGGGCATTTTTTAGGGCCCTCGGGTCTCGTTGGCCGGTTGACGCAGGGTGGCCGCATGCCGCCCCAATAACCGCGGATGCGGCTGCGCGCCCTACCTGCAACATAGGTCGGAGAGCAAAGGCAAGAAATGGCGCCTCCGGCGCCAGATCACTCGATTTTTCCCAAACTGCACACTCCTGTTTTGGTTGCATAGCAAGCATTAAATGTACTTTTTTTGTTCGGACAGTCATGACGCACGCTAGGGTGCTCAAACGGCTCCCAATGTCAACCCTTATTCTGTCCCCAGTTTAAAAACTTCCTTTTTGTCATAAAAAATAATTTCTACCAATTTTTGTCTAATTTCACATTGTTTAGGCGGTCCACCTCAATAAGCAAGATTGCCATTGGGTTATATGGGCATTCTTAGACGATATTACATGTAGTGGATGTTATTTGCTCTTTAACTTTGTCAAATTATTTTACAATTGGACTGATTTGATTAAAATAACTATTACTCTTGCATTGTTTATTCAAGCTGTTTGTGAGTCAGCATCTTTGAAAGTGAGTTTTTACAAAATATTTTCAATTGGTATCTTAATTTGTATTTAAACCTTTTAATTTTTAATTTTATTGAAACTTAATTATGTTATGTACTTTCTGTTGTAGCACATTCTAGGCCTGTTTTACAAATGTTATGGCAAACTGTTTTAGTCATTACAGGGCTGTTAGATTTAGCACCATGTTGGACTGTTAACATTGAGTGCCGCGCTGTTTTGCGGATTTAGCTATAAGTAAGTGCCAATAATCCAGACCATTTTTTCATGGACGCACAGAATCAATACAGGGTACACGTAACTGCAGCCTGTGGTGGACAGTCCAGAAGCAGTTGAACGTTCTTCCTTTGTCAGACCTGTCCGTCACCTGTTGGTGAGATATTCCTGTGTCATGTTTTTTGATGATCTGAAGATTGAGTCATCCAGTCTCCGATGCTGATTTTTAGACTTAGCTCAGCATTCAAACTATAATCCCACAGCAGCTCAATACACAAACTGCATCCACACTGGGGAATCAAACATCACTGGCAACTGGCTGCTGGACTTTCTGACGGGGAGGAACCACAGGAGACGTGTTGGCGGAAAATCCTCCAGAACCATCACAACTTGAACCGGGGGCTCCCAAGGCTGTGTGGCATGGCCCCCTCCTGTTCACTCTGGCTGACCAATGACTGCGCTCCAAAGTACCCAAACTCTTCATTCAACGTTTGCAGACGAACACAACAGATGGTGGGTCTCATCCAGCAACAGAGACGAGTCAACTACAGGGTGAGGAGTGAGCAGTCTGGCCATGTGGTGCCACGAACAATCTCTCTCTAATATGGAGAGACAAAGGATTGGTTATGGAATTTTCGAAGAGCGCTGGGTCCGCATGCTCCTCTAATATTATTTAGAGGAGCATGCTTGATTATAATCAACGGTGCTGCAGTGGAGAGGGGTAGCACTAAGCTCCTGGTGTCGGCATTATCACAGTGAAACCTTCCTGGACCATGCACACTACAATCACTGGTCAAGAAGTATATCAGTGGTCTCTACTTTGTCCCGCAATTAAAGAAGAGCCAGAGTCCCAGCCTCAGTTTTGTTGACTTCGTAACAGAGGGATATAGAGAGCATCCTGACAAGCTCCATCACTGTGTGGCTCGTTACTACAGAGGGGACTATAGGAGCATCCTGCCAGCTCTCCTGATGTGGCAATTCTACAGCAGACTATAGAGAGCATCCCTGACCAGCTCCTCACTGTGGGTTTCTTGTACAGGAGGGACTATAGAGAGCATGCCTGACCAGCTCTCACTGACTGTGGCACGGACCGCAGCACTGCCTCTGCCGATACAGACCTCCGCGCATGGTGAGAGCAGCGGAGATTGATCTGTGGAGTCCCTCTCCCCTCTATTAAGGACATGTATTTCACCCGCTGCTCCTCCGGCAAGCCGTCAGAATCACAGGACCCCTATGCACCCATCACCAGTCTCTTCAAGGTAATAACCTTCAGGGAGGAGACTGCGGAATCTACGGGCCAGGTCAGTCACTTAAAAAGTTTTCATACACAAGGCCATTGGGAAGGTGAATCCCTCCCACCCCTCTTCCCCACCCCTGTCCACATCAGAAGAGAGAATCTATTTCAATCATTCACATGGCTTTGAAAATTTAAAAAAAAAATCTTGAATCTTGAGACCAGTGTTAAGCTTAGCTCAGATTTCTTGGCATCAGCAAAGGGGTGAAGGAATGACCAGAACGTGCTGCAGTTGTTGAGAAGGACCGTAAAAATTAACGCGCCAACTTGCGTAAAGGCAAGGACTAGCGACTCACTGGAAGAATTCTCCAATAACTTACCATTGACTTTAAAACATTGCTGAATGTAGAAATACATTTAACTATATTTAACTTTTTAACCTCTGGGATAAATCATTTAGCAACAATGTTAAAACAAACATATTTTACTATTCTGAATTCATTGCGTTGAAACTATTGTCTCGATGATTTGAAAACATTTTAAAAAAGCATGTAGCGCAATGGTTATTTAATTATAATGAACACTTCTAACAACCCGTTGTATAATTAGCATCATACTATTGAATATTAATCAGATAAAACTATGAGATTTACTATTGCAATATCTATATACACTCTGTATTGCAATATTATTTAACAAAAATGACATAAAATGAAATGGAAATATGCCAAATGGCGATTTAATTTAGACAAAATTCAGTGAATGGTGGACCAATAATATGGTCTTCAAGAACTTCACCAAACTTTGCCATACTTTTCTTTTTTTATATGTAAAAAAAACTAGACAAGGGACAAAATGATCCATTGAGTTAAAAAAAATGGGGCGTTTGATTGCACTAGACGCACTGTTGTACCAATTTTGGTTCTGACTTGCGCCAAAGATTGAAACGGGTCGTTGCCATGGCACTGATGGAAAGAGGACGTGCCATGATTGACTTTTTTTATCGGCGATCACGTGACGCAAGTCTGTGCCAATTTTTTTGTCTACGGACAGTTTGATCTATTCTCATTTCAATTTATTTGTTGGCTCTGCAGGGTGGCGCTATCACGGCCATTTTTCAAATGTCCTAAATCACAAACATCCGGAGGCTCGACAACTCGACAACGATTTAAGTTCGCCACTCAATGGCTTCAGTTTGTGCGAGTTATGATCTTTGAACCGGCAGCGAGCCCTGAACGGACGCGAATTCATGGCGTTGCCATTGACAACACCCGTTTTCTATTAGAAGATTTTATAATTTTATCCATTGTGAGATTGATCTGGAGCGAACGGGGAGTCGCTGGCGTTCAACGCCCTAGGGACAGTTTGTCAAAAAATGGGAAAAAGAGCATGAAATGGCGCCTTCGGCGCCAGATTATCTCAATTTTTCCAAATGGCACCTTCCTGTTGGTTGGCTGCAAACCATGTAATGTACTTTTTTTGTTCAGACAGTCATGACCACGCGTTGTACTAATTTTGGTTTGGTCTGCGCAAGTTGACACGGGTTCGTTACATAGGCACACGTGGGAAAGGGGCGTGGCCATCATTGACTTTTATGATCGGATATCACGTGGACGGATGTCTGTGCAAATTTCATTTGTCTACGACAAAGTTCATTTTATTCTTCATTTTATTTGGTCTCTGCAGGGGGGCGTATCGCGGCCCATTTTTCAAATGTCCTATATCACAACCATCCGGGGATCGAAGGGACTTGACAACGATTAAGTTTTTGCGGCTCAAATTTCGCCACAGTTTGTTGCGAGTTTGACTGCTAAAGGTGACGGCGCAGCACGGGGAAAACTGACGCCGAATTCATGGGTTTCCATGAACAACACCGGTTAATCTATTAGAAGAAATTTATTTAATTTTGATGTCCACTTGTTGTAGTGATCTGGACGCGACGGGAGTCGCTGCGTTAAACGCCTAGGACGAGTTCGTTCAATGCGAGGGCACGATAATGGCGCCTTTGGCGCCAGATTAACTACATTTTTTCCAAATGGCCGCCCCTTCTTTGGTTGCCTAGCAACCTGTTAAATGTATTTTTTGTTCGACTGTCCATGATTGCACGCGTTACCAATTTTGGTTTGGCTCCCAAAGTTACATCGGGTCGTTGCCATGGCAACACGTGTGAGAAATGGCGTGGCCTCAATGACCTTTTTTTATGTTCGGGTCACGTGACGATGTCTGTGCAAATTTCTTTTTCTACGACAAACTTAATTTTTTTCCCTATATTTTTATTTGGTGCTCTGCAGGCGCGGCGCTATTGCGCCATTTTCATATTTCAGATTCAAAACATCCGGGGGTACACGACTCGACCAACGATTCAAGTTTCGCTCAAATCGGCCACAGTTTGTGCGAGTTATGACTGTTTGGCGCGGCGCGGCGCTGGAAAAATGACCGCCGAATTCATGAAGTCGCATGAACACGTTATCCCTATTAGAAGTTTCTTAATAACTTTTGATGTCCCACTTGTGCTGATGATCTGGAGCGAAGTGGAGTCGCTGCGGTTCAACGCTAGGCGTGTTCGTTCATGCGGAGGCACGAGAATGGGCGCCTTCGGCGCCATCGACTATCTGGCCTATGCCGCCTCCTGATGGGGGGTTGCCTAGCAACCACCGTAATATGTTTTTTTTGTTTTGGCTTCACGTGACCAATTCCCTGTGCCGAATTTTTGTTCGTCTACGACGAAGTAAATTTTCGGGGATTTCGAGGATTTTGGGGGAGTTGGCCATAGGGACGCAATGTTACACGTGTTTTCCAGGGGCGCTCACGGCCTTTTTTTGGAATTTTTTTAATTTTTGGAGATGTTGAAGGTTTTTTTTTCAACCTAATTGATTTTGGGCAAAATAGGAACTTTCGTCAGTGGAAAGGTTGCCGAACTGGCTCCGGGGGGGGGAGAAGAAAATAATAATTAAGATTAAAGCGCAGCGCATTTAGGGCGCCTCGAGGGTCTCGGTTTGGCCGGTTGACGCCGGTTGGCCCGCACGCCGCCCCAATAACGGGAGGCGCTACCGCGCCTAATGCCACATAGTCGAGATTTATTAAAGAGCAAAGGCAAGAAATGGCGCCTTCGGAGCCAGATCACTGGAATTTTTTTCCATGGGCGACCTCCTGTTGTTGCCTAGCAACCATGGTAATGTACTTTTATTCGGCGTCTGACGCACCGCCGTGTCCTTTTGGTTTGGCTGCGCCAAAGTTGACACGGAGTGTTGCCATGGGCACACGTAGAAAAGAGGCGTGGCCATGATTGACTTTTTTATCGGGATCACGTGCGCACGGTTCTGTTGCAAATTTCTTTTGTCTACGACAAAGTTTATTTATTTTTCTTCATTTTTATCTGTGTGCTCTTGCAGGGGGCGCTATCGGCCCATTTTCAAATGTCCTAAATAACAACATCCGGAGTTGACACTCGACCAACGATTCAGTTTCGCTCAAATCGGCTTCGTTTGGTGCGGTATGATGCTTTACACGCGGCGAGTTCCTGAAACGGACGCCGACTTCATGGCGTTGCCATACAACCACGTTACTCCTATTTAGAAAGTTTTTAATTAATTTTGACTGTCCCAACTTGTGTAGATGATCTGGAGCGAACGGGGAGTCGCTGCGTTCACGCCATTGGACGAGTTCGTTCAAATGGGAGTTGAAATGGCGCCTTCGGCGCCAGATTATTACATTTTCCCAAAATTGGCCACCTCCTGTTGGTTGCCTAGCACCATTAATGTTCTTTTTTGTTTCGGACTGTCATGACGCATGCGTCGTACCAATTTTGGTTTGGCTGCGCCAAAGTTGACATCGGGTCTTTGGCCATGGCACACTGTGAGAAAATGGGCCGTGGACTCAATACGTTTTTTGTTCGTGGGGTCACGTGACAGATGTCTGTGCCAATTTCTTTTGGTTACGACAAAAGTTTAAATTTTTTTCTCATTTATTTTTATTTGGTGTTGCGGGGCGCTTATCGCGCCCATTTTCACAGTTTCATTATCAAAACATCCGGGTGGGTCGAGACTCGACCAACGATTCAAGTTTCGCTCAAATCGGCCCACGTTTGCGAGTTACGTCTTTTGATGCGTCGGGCGAGCGCTGAAAATGGACGCCAATTCATAGGCGTTGCCATGACAACACGTTAATCTTTAGAAAGTTTTAATACTTTTGATGTTTCCACTTGTTGTAGATGTCTGGAGGCGAACGTGGGAGTCGCTGCGATTCAACGCTAGGAGGAGTTCTTTCAATGCGAGCGGCACGAAATGGCGCCTTTCGGCGGCAGATCGCTTTTCTGCCATATGGCCGCCCTCCTGATGGTTGCCTAGCAACCGCATAATATCTTTTTTTGTTTGGCTTCACGTGACCATCACTGTGCCGAATTTTGTTCGTGTTTTCTTATGACGAAGTAAAATTTTCGGGGATTTGGTATTTTGGGGGTCTGGCCATAGGGCGCAATGTTACGCTGTTTTTCCAGGGGGCGCTGACGCGCCATTTTTTTGGTTTTTTTACATTTGGAGATGTGAAGTTTTTTTTTCACCTATTGATTTTGGGGCAAAATCAACTTTTCGTCGGTGGCGAAGTTGTCGAAACTGGCTTCTTTTAGGGGAGAAGAAAAAAATATATATTAATAATAAGAAACCCATACAATCAACAATATAGCGCCGCCAAATGGCAGGCGACATATTATTTATATTCGGAAGTGTCAGTTCAGTAGATCGAACCGTTGGGGTTTATTGTCAAATAACGGCGCGTTGCGCTCGGCTTTTACGCTCTTCTTTATCAATATTTTCCCAATGGATTTTTTTTTCGTATTTTTGTGCGAGCAGAAGCAATTATGCCGCTTCGCGGGCAAAAGCCTTATTATCGGATTAGGCCTCGATTGCCTGGT